>JBBPLX010000392.1:0-25329 GCA_038090015.1 Leccinellum albellum | reverse complement strand
CTTTTAAATCCATTGATTTATGGCAAGTATTGGTTAATAAATTATTGAACTAACTTGCTCCAGTCAATCCAGTACAGTCCAGTCAATCCAGACTTTTTACAGTCTTGCTGATGTTGGAGTAGTACCCTCCAAGTTCATCACCTTCTGCTTCATCTCCAGTACGTATCCTCTTTCACCAAATGTTCGCCACACTAATTTGTCTATAGTCTGATCTGTCAAGTCCCAAGCATAGACGTCCATCAAAGTCATGCGTCTTGCTAGTGATAGCTCTGCCTCCGTCTTCTTTGGACCATCCATTCTCCAACCTGCTTCCAAGATCTGCCACTATGGTGCACCTTGACATAACTTCAGCCCGGGAGAAATCAGGTTCTCGTTCATCTTCAAATAGCTTTGTGGTCATGCTGAATTTGCCAATGCTTGTATGATGTCAAGGACCTGGTTTGACGTCACAAGGACGACCTGTCTCACCCTCCAACAAGGCAGACCTGTGGTGACTGACAAGCCAGGCCACTTTGACCAGGAATCTGTAGAGAACAATCTTTCGAGGCATCGAGGCATGTGCTCGGAGTCCACCCCCCATTTTACACTCACTCACTCGCATCCGGTTATGCGCTCGTTTCATTACTCATCTCTTCGCATGCCCAGAGTACTCCCCTTCACCTTCCAAATCCATGGTCAGATTCATTACAGTAGTAACCACGTCTATTAATTCTTGGTTAGAACTACTTTATGTACTACTTTTCGGCTGATATAACTACTTTTTGGACTTTTCGTGACAGTGTTGTGCTTTTGGTGTGATTTTGGGTGCCTTTGTGCTTTTGTGATTTTCGTCACATCAACATTATGAAAAGCTACTGAAAAGCCCGAAAAGGACTTTGCAAATTTACTGATGGTAGTATCTTTGCGCACCCGTCCAGCATCATTCGCCATCTTACTTGAAACTTGCGCGCCGGGTTGTTTTAAGACCTGCATATATTCAACTATCGACGGACAGAGAAATCATGCTAGGTATATATTAACATTGTCGTAGGACATGCTCTATCGATGAACGACGATAGACGTCTCTCGAGACTCGTCTCGTCGGTGGCGCGGCTCTCCAATCGGTATTGCCTTATTGGGTTGTATCGGAATTTCAACATTTTACTGATGTCCACGTACTGTATGCGGCACAATTTAGTTTTCCCGCACGAAGGCGTTGAGATACACTACTGCTCACTATTATTAGAAGATTGGACCTCCCAAACCTCTAGTTCACTTTGTGAACAGCGAAATTCCTACCAGCATTCGCTCAAATGGTAGGATACTATGTAGTAGGTCGCGCTCGGTCGGCACGCTACGTGATGTTTACTAGCGATTCATCCGACGTTATACAGATATCTGGTCTGCGAGTGGGAGTTTTCTAGGTGATGTTTTGATCTTCCTGACTGGTTGTCGCGTTCCAACACTATATTTTTAGGTCATATTAACGCGTAGCTCCTTGCCATCATAATCAGATGAATCAGATGTTCCTGGAATATCCGTCCTTCCTGCCGTACACCTATGGTTTGCTGGAATCTTAGCAAATGTGAGTTCTCTTTCGAAAGTTATCTGTGTTGTGTACGACTAGATAGTATCAACACACGCGCCGAGGTGACTGGACCCCTCACGAATTGTCTGCCTGTGCAGGAGTTGGTCGTTCGCTTAGTACTCCACTAGTCTCAGTCGATCACTTGGCGTGTCAAGTGAATCAAGCCAAGCCCAGAACATTCGTCCGTGTGCAACTGGGTTCGGCTGGACTAGACAAGTGATATGGCAGATAGCTGTATCAAGTTCATCAAGTTCTCTTGTTCGCTGATACGGTCGGCCTAGTGACAGGCTGTCATCGACAGTCCCAGATGGAAGAAGTAATAGATATAAACTTGTTAGAGTCACCCGAGCGCGTTTCATATTTCCATCCTCATCTACTCATGTACTTGGCCAGCGTTTTCGTCACTTTAGCTGCTGTTGCTTCACCGACGTCTGCGATGCTGAGTGGTGACTTAACAGCCGTACGTTCTTCCATTCCCTGGAAAGTAAGCAGCAATCCTTTCTCTGTCATAGAACCCGAAAGAACCCAGGGACCAAGGGTCTAGCTCCAACTGCGGTAATTTCATAGGAAGCTGTTACCAAAACGGTAAGCATACACCTTATCTTCATATCGAGCGACATGTTAGGATACACACTTTACGCCACAGACTGTGGACCCACGTTCACCTATCCGACTGACATAATAGGGGAATGCGAAAGTGGGAGGTACACCGGTTGTGCATGTCACAAGTGTGGAAGCGGCGATGGTTACGTCGGGAGTTGCGAGCAAAATGGCTGCATGGGGAACCAAGTTTGCATTGAAAAAGATCAACGCGGTGACTGCGCCCAGTGGACGGATCCGTCCTGCACTGCTGGACTGTTCGAGGGCTGTCCCTGCAACTTGGTTGAATAGATGGAGAGAGGCACCGCAAGCAGCATTTATAGCCTGAGCAGGTCAGTCTCCGTATTCTCGCAATGTTCCTCGTGAAGCTCTGGAAGGATGTCACTAGCAATCGTGTTGTATAACGAAGAATTATCGTGCTTCAAGAGCCTCCTCATTCCAACAAAAGCCAATGCCGCACCCGCTTTTCTCACCTCACACCAAGATAGTGACGTGGCTGTGGGAATCCATTATCCCGGGGGTGTTGGCACAGGCTCACTTAGCTGGCAAGGGCAATTTATGTACTGTCCAGAGGTGCAATAGTACTCTGCTTGTCGGCAACTCCCTCCATACCCTGAACCACCGCATGATATGGCCCCGTTGCAGCCATTCTTCGAGCACTGGCCCAGCGAGGTACACCTGTTGCATATACATCCAGCATAGTATGTGCCGGAATGGCATGTCCCATGGGTGCTAGTGGGGTCGGGGATCACAATCTTACAACCTATAGTCGAATCCGTATCTTAGCGTGTCGCTGGAGTACCGTCACAGATAAGATAGGTTTACCGTTCGTGTAGCAGTTACCGCCGAATCTGTTACAATCTTTACGGATGACAATATTTTCGACAATTGGCTACCGCAATGTAAAGTTATTTTCCATTTGAAGAGGAAATCAGAACAACATACAGAAGAATTGTTCCCCATAGGCCTCGCAAATGCCAGAACACCGGCGGAGGAAAGGATGAGGAGATCGAAGAAGTACATGTTGTCATGAAGTGGACGGCGCGTAAGGGCGAGATGGTATGTGGTGTGTGGAGGGCGGGAGAGTGGACTCGGCCAAAGCGACTCAAAATCCAAGCCAACATCTATTTATCTCTTGATCTTATCTAAAACCATAGCGACACGGTTTGCGGCGAGGTTAACGGACGCCACCAACTGGGTGAATAGTACATCCGATTACAGTCCACGAATGCCACTGCCACTGGTAGGGTACCTCACGGGTACGGTATTGGCTGACCGACATTGCACATACACCATGCACGTTCACTGCGGGTTGGTGGTTTGAGGGTCCGTCACGTAAGTCAGCGGATTAAAGTGACTTGTGGCGCCGCCGTCACCGGCTACCAACTTGAGGTGGACTTGAAGTTGACTCCAATGGCCTGCCAGTGGACGTGAGAGACGCCGCATTCTTCCATCATCGGCCACCGTTGGTAACTCGGCCTGAACTCGTTTACTCGAGAACTCGACGACCGTGACCGTGCAATTCATTGAAAGGGCCCCCCTGCCAGGAGGACATAAAGGTGAGAGCTATTTGCGCTGCCACTCCATCAGCCTTAGGTGGAGCCATGACTGTCAAACGTACCAGTTCCCAGTCGATCACGCACACCGACTTGACAGGTTCTGCACCCAGCGCTGAGGTATGCCTATCGACTAATCAACGGAGAGGACGCCGTCAACAGTGCTCTCAAGGGTAAGGATACAACCCCGAATAGTGGGTCAATCTTTGCAGCGTTTGCGCACCAGGGTCAGCACTCAGTCTACCATACGCACAGATCGCATTCGAACCCAGAGGTCGCGTAAGTGGTTATCACCATCGGCGATCTATGCCTTCCTTTGCCTGGGTGCCTGGGGGAGGTGTGACTTACTCTACATGGAGGACATCTTGGGAGCTGTGAAACTCGAAAGAGGAACTTGAAACGAGATGACATAGAAATCATCGATCGAGGATGAAAATGATACTTAGCCTATATGTTTTGTAGCATCTCTCGAATGTAGTGTTTTCCACACACCGTGGTCTCAACGGGTCGGTGTTCATCCGTACCCATAAAGGGTACGGGTGTCTGCGGGTACGAGCACGGTCACGGTGTACCTTTTCATGCCAGTGTTACCCGCGCCGCCGCGCGGGACCCTAGATTATCATGTCAGGTCGGCTTGGCGCTGCGAAGTCGGACCATGCCAGTGGTGTCAAACTACAGATTAGGTTTGAACATATCCGACTGGTAAGGGTTTTTACAGCCAGAACTTGAAATGTCCTGTGCTCACTCAGCTTTGCTGCCAGTGGAGATGAATAGGTTGAACGTTGAACAATTTTACTCTACTTATGTAATACGACCACAAGGCTCTTCTTGCCGATTATGAGACCCAACTTGGCTTGGAAGCGTCCCCCATCTAACACCTCTCCCCGGAATCGTGCGGTTGCTCTCTAGTGCGGTTGCATTGAGGTCGATACGATACACGCATTGTAAGCACTGGGGTTTTTCTAAGGCAGGAATACTATCTGGGTAAGTTGCTTTGGGCGTTTAATACCATCATCACACAATTCCCGAGCTTGACAATGATCTTCTTTCTTTCTTTCCGCGTGTATACAGATCGAGCATGCCTGACGAATGCTCGGACGAACCCAGGAATGGCTCCGGTGCGCAAGCTCAGTCATCGGCAGGCACATTGATCGCTTGGCATTCCAGCACGTGCGTTTTCCTTTTCGCCCTCCGGCGCTCATCCACTTATCTATTGTTCCTGTCATTTTAGGCCATCTTCATTCGGGGAATCCACACCGTTACTACCTGGAAAAGAAACGCACCGAAGGACGTCCTTGGTAAACTATGGACCGATGATTCTCTCGCTCTCTGTCATCCTCTTCCTCGTCGGCAACTTGATCATGCACTTTGCATTCTGTCCGGTATATCCTTGGACAATGAACGCCGTTCGTCTCGCTTGGAACAACGAAGCGGCACAGCACAATCTCTTGCGTCAAGGTTGGGTTCAGGAGGAAGAGGAGCATGTCGCCGCGCAGCAAGAGTGGAAACTCCAAACAGAATCACACGAGAAGGAGGTAGCGCGCCGGATTCGGGAGGAAGACGAGCGTCAAGAACGGGTGAGGCTGAACTGGGATGAAGAGCGCGAGAGGCGCACACATGAGGCTGAAGAATACAATAGGAAAGCCGCGCGCCGGGTACGGGAAGAGGAAGAACGATACGAGAGGGCGCAGAAGGCATGGGAACAGGAGGTCCGAAAGCACCAGAAAGAAGTTGCTCGTAGGATAGACGAAGAAAAACAACGTCAAGAAATGGTCAGGATGGAGTGGGCCCTAGAGGATGAGAAACATCGGCAGGAATCCGAGGAAATAGACCACCGTGAAAGCCAACGCAGAGATGATGAACGACGAAGGTGGTGGCGTGAAGTGGAAGATCACGATAGGATCGAAGAGGAGCGCAAGAAACGCGAGGAAGAAGAACGCCAGAGGCTCAACATGTTCTGGGGGGGTGTTACAGCGCTCACGTGTACTTCGTTTGCCACGAGGGAGTACACTGCGCAACTCGTGAATCTGCCCACTACTTGGGAGCACCGAGTTGAAGCGTGCAAAGCGACATCGCTTGAAATCAATGGTATCTCATACCTACCAAAGACCTGTGAAGACAAGGTAAGTGATGTAAACTACAGGATACTCTCAAGTTGTCTGACTTCATGTCCAATTAGGGTCCCGGCGTTGTTATAGGACGATGGGAAATCAACCTACATGAACCGGATTGCACAACATTCTGGGATGCGTACAACGACAAGGCAGGGGCGCTTCGTCTTATTATTCTGTATCGCTATTGCTGAAAAAATATCTCAGGGCTGCACCTCACCAGGGTCTGGGAAGAAGGTAAAACCTTGAATGCTAGGATGCATATCGGTTCTGATCATCCACCAGTACGTCACCCACAAATTAGAGAATCTTCCTCAGAATAGCGACTGGCGAAAGTTCTGTGCCACAACTCCGGTTCGTTTCGAACACAAGCAGTTCCAGGGTGCACATGAATGCTTTCAATCAGTACGTGTGTTCTGGGAGGGTGTAAACTCTGTTAAATCACGCCGCTTGCATTCGTAGATTTGGGGCGTGTACGGACAATGGGAATTGGATGACAGCAACTGTTGAGTGCAAGGCTCTGGTCATCGACTTGTCGCTATCTTAATCACAATGCTCGCAAACTTTCTTTCCGTTATCTCATTCACATTGTATACTTTCACTTTCCATACCCGTTGCTCTGATTGTTTTATATCCTGTACAACGCACCTAGGATGTCGGATGGTCGACATATTACTAGGATTATGTCGCTAGGCCGAACGCCCAGAAAGCCAGATCTACCATGTCGATCTGCCAACTTGTGTCAGAAATCTCAGGCTTGCCTCATGATAGACGGTTCCGATTTGAGCCAGGCAGGACCAGACCAGGTCAAGTCCCAGTGTAAGGGACTACACCCTTACAACCTGTGGTCACAAATACCATATATCGCTTGGGGCACAGCCTGATAACGTGTGGTTTACCCAACTCGACAATTGATATGGTACAGTTGCTTCATAGGAGCGATATAACGTACACTATGTTCATAGACCCGCTCACGTTCTCAGTCCCAGGATGAAAAGAACGCGTCCGATGTCGAATGAGCTGTATTAGACAAGAAGTAGAAGAAATGGTAGAAGAAAGGATGAAAAATGGCGACAATATATCATACGGTCCCAGGCCCACCCTGCACCAGTCTATATCATAAGCCTCGACACTCAGAATAGCCCAGATCCAGGGAACAGCTGCGATATCTCATTCACATCCTCGTCCTCTTCACCGTGACTGTAAGTCAAGGGCTTAATTTCTGGAGACAGACTATATGGCGTCGCGGACTGCAGCTCCTCCGGCTGCCCATGTCCCTCAGGCACGTACGGTTCATCATGTTCAAATGGATCAATGTCCACATCTGGCGTCACCATCGCCGCGGACGGAGGCGGCTGTATCGACTCTGGAGCTCCAACAGGTTGAATGGTACGTGGCGGTGATTGCGGAACAAGTATGCCTTGTGGAGGAGGAGACGTGGTCAAAGGTAAAGGTCGAGGTATCACCAGAGTGTGGTGGTGTTGCGGCAGTACTTGCGTAGCCGGCTGAGCGCGAGATGGGATCGCAGGAGTAGTCTGAGATGGCTGTTGGAGGTCATACTCGAACTAGAGTGGGCCAGTCAGCATGTAATCCATATAGAAAAAAGTCGACAACGACGCACTGCTGAAAAGACTTCTTCTCTCCGTTTCTCGCCCTGGTCCTTGTCGATACAATAGCAGAGGTACAAGACGTCCGCACTAGGGTACAGTGAATAACGCATCGGAGAAATATCAGGTAGGACTCACGTGTCTTCAATGAGACCAACACAAAATAAACCAACGAGTGCGGTCACGCCCCCGGCCAATACAGCAGCTCCCAAGGCAGAATTCGGAGCGCTTAAGGTATGAGCGACGAACAGATAGGTCAACAGCGCAAACGGAAACGTAAGAGTCAATGGTGTGTACGAGAGCATCGTGAGTTGCGCTAGAAAAAAAGGAATCAGTCTTTCAGAAGATCGCAACACCTAGGGGATTGAGTCATCGTACGTTCACTCTTGAATTTGCGCCTGAAGCGCCCTGCTCCAGCAGACTCTACAGCTGTCGTGAGAGCACGAGCCCGTCTTGCACTCGGTAGGAACGGATCGCCGGTAAGACCCGTATACACCAGGGCATACTTGCTAAACGATGTGGTTACGCTTTCCAAGTAGCCAACTGCCATACCGACGCCAATCGTGAGTGGCTGAAGGAAGGGTCGGAGAACAAGCGGGAAGTACGAAGGTAGGAGACGTAATGCGACGATTAGAAGCGTGAGCAAACGAATGCATGCCATTATGAGTGCACTCAGGACGATGGATCCTAGGGATGGATAAGTGGAACGAAGGATGGCACCGTGAATGATATGCGTATCCGTTGGAAGTGGTGGTGCTTGACTCGGGCTACAAAACGAAGCATGTTAGGAAACGTAGCGAAGGTGGACGAAAGGAGGCAACCCACTCGGCGTAATACCATGCACCGATGACCCCCGCACAGGTGGTACGTAGGATACCCCGTGCAACACCCCAGCTCCAGAGCCACACAAGAACAGTGCCAACAATCCCCCAATCCGCCCATTCCTTGACATGCCATTCCACGCGGCCCTTCTCCGCATCTACGAAATAGCCCGCCAATAAGAGGCGGAAAATGAGCGTGATGAAAGGGATCGAGGCAAGTAATATTATGAGTAGAATGGTGGGAGAAAGTGCCAGGAGAAAAGGATTGGTCATCAGAAGTCGCGACGTGAGATCAAGGACGGAGGACGTGGTGTGGATCTTGTGAGGAAGGTCGATCAGACGTCGAGCAGTAAGTATTGACATGACAAGAGGGATGATGGAGAACAAGCGGAGTCTACATCCACCAGTGAGTTGTAAGTTCGCAGGCGACATATGCGACTCACCCAACGGTCTCGCCCCAAGTTGGCTCTAGATCTCCATCCCACATGAAACTACCAATAAAGGCCCACAGCGCAGAGATGAAGAGCGTGACTGGTATAAATACTGATGTAATGACCATGACGGGCTTGACGAACACCCGGAGAAGCAGCATGTGTGCATAAGCAACGGTGGCGCTGACGAATGTCAGGATGGTGAGCAACGGTACTGTGTGCAGTAACGTGCGGTATGGGAATGGGCCGCGAATTTTATCGGGCAGCCGAATGATGAAAATGAGCAAGATGGAAAAGAAGAAACATATCGTGACACTAGTGCACCATATAATAGTCCAATGCGAATCGTTGAACTTCCGACGTGCACGCGATATATGACGAGGGTCCGGTAACGAGAACACATCGACGGGCCGGGAGGTACCGTCCCTCGGGAGCAGCGACTCCGTCAGCGATAAGGATACGGGTTCTCGAGAACGAGGTGGAGGTAGTGGAGGATGTGGAGACTGTGGTGGATGCAGCACAGGCTGTATTAGTGGACGAGACGGGCCTGCTATGGGCGGAGAGTCAAGGGAGGACCTTGAAGGAGAGGGAGAGGAGGCACGGAGACGCCGAGGGGGAGATGCTTGGTGAGCGAGCCAGCCCTTTGGAAACTCTTGAGATTCGGCCTGGGTGTAGTTGGATGCCATCAACGGCATTGACTGCGAGGCGTGGCGAGAAGCCCCTGGCGGCATATCTTCCTCGTCCAGTCGGAGATACGGATCCTCCTCCTCTATCTCATGAACACGACTCCTATGATTTGCTCCGCTTGACATCCTGCTCATATGGCTTGCACCAAGATGGGGGTCGTCAAGGTCATCGAGCTCAGCGTCGTGGTCATTGCCTGTACGAGATCCCTCGTCGGTCGTGAAAGAGAAGAAGAGAGGCTGCGAGGAGGACAGACTCGACTCTGGGTTCTGCTGCTGCAACAAAAACTGCGAGGCATACTGTGCAAACGACTTTGCCATCTCTCCAACTCACCCTCTCGTCGAGACGAATGCAACTTCCCAAGGATTCGACGACGCCGTCGTGGACTGCGAGAACTGAAGAAAAAAAAGCCAATGGAGCTAGTAAAGAACGTAACATTGGGCTTGCGTACTCTCCTTCCTGTGCGAACTGCTTTCCTAATTAGGACTACACAACCCTCCTCACTACGTTACGGTAGCCTTTCTACCCATTTGTATCGCATTCGGTGGGCAAAGGCAGCAAGCGATTTGGCGAGTTGTGCCTTTCCAGTCCATCGCTGCCATGATCCGTTCTCCATGATCCGAATCCTGTATCCCAGTGCCAGAGGTCTGTCATATGCTATAAGCTGGCTTTGCACAGTGGCAGATAAGGTAGGAACGACTGTCTTCTTACCTATTAAGGGCCTGCGCTCGGTAGACAAAGCGTAACTGTAATACCATTCATACGCTCAGAGGCCTAGAATAGGTATGATACCAATATCAAAATATTTTTTCAGGCAGCCTGGATCCAGGAAGCACAACAAGCTCGCAACATAGATATCACGAGTGATAGAAATATATTGGGATCAGATTCCCGACACACGTCGCAGCACCTATCCTATTGTAAGTAACTAGACGGGCATGCTGCCAAGCTTGTCAACCTGGAGTAGGAATAGGAATAGCGGTCATTGTCAGCCAGCCAGCCTTCTTAACACCAACAGGTACGTACACCGTGACACGACCAGTTACTGGCATCTCCCTTTCCTAACTCCCCTCTTCCACCTCCTCTTTGGCGCACTCCGGGTTCAGAGAGTTCGGAGGTCGTCCTCGAGACACTCGAGAAACCTGCAAAGCGCAGAGAGATCACAGCAGGGAGCTCGATATCGGCTGTGCTTGGGTCATTTGGATTAATAGCATTTCGGATGTTGAGCCTTTTCATGCCACATTTTGAAGATTCAACGTCCAGTGACGAACGGATCAAATTGAAGAGCGAAGGAGGACAGATTTAGAGTGAGTGAAACTGTTTCAAAAACAAAAACAAGGAACCGGAAAACTCACGAGGCGAGAACGGAGTTGGAGTAGACTGCATTGGTGCACCACGGGGAAATGAGAATGGAACGGGGTGCAGGTAGACCATTGTGTGCCATCAAAATTGATACAAACACTATTCAGCCTTTGGAATGCCAAAAATAGTGAGGTTACGAACGGTGTGTTCGTATGAGAACAGCACTCATGAAAGCAAGACCGTGTGGTTGCCAGAATATCTGGGCAGTAAAAGAAAAGAAAAGAAAATTATTGACATCAGCATCCCAGGTAGCTCAGAAGGGGGGTTGGGGAAGAGTTTAGGCATACCAGAATGACTATAATCAGGTCCACGAACCTGTATCATCAATGGGTCAGTATAAGTCGTCATCCTTGCAGCACACAATAACAGAAACAAATAGTGGGGGCGTATACTTACGATATCAATATGCCCGTGGCGAAAGCAAACATGAAGAGCCGGTTCAACACGGTATCAATGCGAAGCGGCCGACAGGACGAGTTATCGCGCAACCAGGTTCGACACTTGGCGAGATGGTATGTCATTGCAATAGCAGAGAGTGTGTCTCCAACCATGAAATGCACATCGATCACAATGAGGTAAGTTTGGTGATCACGCAAATAGACAGACCACGTTGGTTGTAGCGCACTGAGCGTATTCGCGAGACAATCAGAAGGATGAAAGGATAAGTGGGAGATCGATCATACGTGAGTAAGCTGCAGTAAATAGCGAATCCTGGGGGAGTGGGAAGGCTGAGGCTAAGCATAACTGGAATAAATGAAAAATGTCACACTTGCCTGTTCGTGATGCACACAACGCACACTGTCAATATTAGGTACAGACACCATTATGAAATCTGATTCGTGATGGCGCACCAGCAGAATAACTATCCACTTATTCTTCGTGACTGAACAAATAAGTAAGGACCACCTCAAGACGAGCGCATGAAAGGGTGCACTGACACAACCATATTCGCCAAGTGAAGTATCTGCAGAGGGTAAGGCCATGGCGAATGTCACTCAGCGGCGAAAGAGGCTCACAGGAATACATGGAATTCGATTGTGAGCTTTTAACCTATTAGCTGTACTGGTGTCCAACCAACAAACGGGTGCTCACTCCAAGGAGGTACATCATCTTGTCTCAGAGGATCCGTATACACAGCGCATTCCTTTGGAGAGAGGCGATAATGATAGTAATAACTCACCGCAAACGACCTGTGCGAACACACAACCTCAGTATAAAAATCAAAAAGTCAACAAGAGTTGAAATCGCATCCACCCACCACGTCCCCGACTCCAAGGCACTCACATTGCCGTATTGAACGATGAGATAGTCATCTATTGACCACATGGCGGTGGCAGCATGAGCCGTCTCCAAAACGCTGCGTGATTGAACGAGGGGTGAGTGTCACCCACACCGGATCAATAGCAGAACAGGGTCAGAAAAAAGACGCAACTCACATAAGAGACGCAACCTGAGCGAGGTCGGACACAATCAACAGTTGCAGTGATCCCGGTGGCATGACATACCGTCATCTTAAGTCTCCGGCGGTCGTTTTCGAAAGTCTGAAAGTAAAAGAACGTTTGCATGCAACTGATTCCATACAGACTGTGATCGTGCATTGTGAGCAAAATTTTGGGCTATGATCGACATGACGGGAGTGAACGTGCATCAAGGAAAGGAATGTGCCAACGAGCGGACCCCTCATTAGGGAGATCGCCACTGCACTCTCTACAGACATTTCAGAGGATGGTGTCATTCCGAAAGAAATTGGTGGTGTGCGAATTGATCATACATACTAGCGGGTTAGGGCATGTAGTAAGTAATTCATGTGACATGATGCAATATAACTCAATTAACCCGACGGTGAAGAAATTCGGTCCCGACCTTGCTCCCGAACAACAGCCTCCAACGGTGAATATGGAGATCTGAGAGGCGACTGCCAATGGTTCTAACTTGATGGATTGATCGTAGGAACAATTGAAGCTAGCTTTGTCACATTATACCAACCGTTAGTGTATCTCAGTGACAGTGAATGAATCCGTCGCCTCGTGTCCCATAACCTAGCGCTCAGGTGCCCAATTGAGTTGGCCGAGTCTAGCGAGTCCTCTACACACCTGGCGAGGCACCACAATACTGCTCCCACCTCGTCCAACCCCTCCCTCCCTCCCCTATCCTCGAACATGTTCCCGTCGTAAAACACAACCTCGCTCGCGAGAGGAGCAGGTGGATCAGAGCCTCCCGCTCATGTGTGACTCGAAGAGCGGCTGGCGATGGCGGTTCCCATTATAGATACGGCGAAGCTCAAGCCTGCAAGGCGGCGGTCGGGTCGTCATTACATAACACATTCCAGCTGAGGATGACGAAGAGACAGGTAGCTATTCCGCACTTTTCTGCCCAGATGGTTTGACGGGATTGCTGGTTGACACTTCGGTACGGGGCGGACATACCCTTCTGTGCCGCCTCACACGCTCAAAAATACACATTCACTACGTATCTACCACCAACTGCCGCCTCCAGGACGTCACGTTCGGTAACACCTTTCTGTCGCTCGCGTAGGCCGTGATGACGCGAGTGCTCTTCCGGCGGTACCTGCGCGGCAAGATCTCAGGTGAAATGGGAGTATCAGAAGTCGCAGCCACAGCCGCACATCAGCGGGGGGGCTACTCAATATCCAGCCGTCCTCAACTGGGTATGGTTCGAGCGTGGTGGCGGCGGCGAGTTTGTGCTGTCCGTCGGCCGGTTTTTATACCAGCTTCCGTTCATGACGCTCGGAAGTGCTGCCGGTTCGGCAGATCGTGTCCGCCGTTATCTGACGGACGGTGTGCCGCTATTCGAGCAGCTCCTCGCGTTAGATCGGTTTTTGCATCGCGCATGACTGGTGAAGAGGCAGGTACTTGAAACATTTTTTGTCTTTCGAGATCGCGCGTACGGCGAGTCTGGTATTCCTAAAGCATGGACGGCACGCTGCTCTTCTATGGATGAAACGACTGGAGTCCACGTAGGGAAGTGGAACACAAGCGAGTTCGAATGGTTTTGGCAGTCAGACGTGGCCGCGGTCTGGGGAGGGTCGAGCCTCGGTTATGTGCGCATTTCCAAGCATGACTTCTTTACTCGTATGACATACCTCATCCTCTCTATGTAGGCAGAGCCGAAATTCCCGTCTGAATACCCCCTACCGCCATCCCACCCGCTCTCTCCGTCCTCTTACCTCTCGTGCATCCTGCAGTGGTCGAGTATTCCGCAGGACATCTCCTTGTGCGACCGGCAGAGCTGTACCTCGCCGCAATGGATCATGTCTGACAGTGTGCCGCCGATCAGGACCGAGGATCACATGCAGGACCGCCGCCGCCACATCCGACTCGGACTCCTCTGAGGAATCAGTTAGACCTGTCTCGCGACAGACGGACAGCCGCACGAGCAGGGTGCCCGAAAGCGAACGCGGATCTGAAAGGAGCGCAGCTGCATGCCGCTGTGCCTCCTCTGCGCTGGTCACCTCCCCAAAGACGACCTCTCCCAGGCGGGAGGTCGGCTTCGCGTATGACAAAGTCCCAGCCTTGTCCGTGCGTCAAGGCAGAGTAGGTGCTCAGTCCCAGTCGGTGGATATTCCTGATACTGGTTTTGACTTTGATTTCGTCTCCCGGGCCGATCCCGGTCCTGACGCTAACGTTGACCTTGCAGTAATCTCAGTATCTTCGTTGAATCTGTTCTCCCCAGCCGGTTGGGTTCTAATAACTCCCACGGACACTCAACACGAGCGTGGCGCCGACAAGCGAATATCGCCTCTTGATCAACAAACACGCCCGGACGACGTTGGCCTCTGAAAATAAATCTGAGCTTGAGCCTCCGATGTATGGTCCATCATGGCTGCAGAAACGTCGGAGCACGATATGATACGCGCCGTACCATCCGCGGTCCCGTTGAACCGTCACGTCTAGAAGAAACTATGCTCGGCCACGTCCAGCGGACGGCGGAAGGTGCGCCGAGCATGTGTCGACCAAGGCCTATCGGATCAGGCGACTCGGTGGGCATGGAATGCAAAGTCAACTCTGTCACCGTCACCCGAAAATAGCTCGGACCCGAGTTGCTGCCGAACAGCAGTTGGCCATGCAAAATTGATCGTAGCTCTTTCATAAGCCATACATAGGTTTTTGATTTCCAAATTGCTTTTTGTTGCCCAACGGTCTCGAATAGCCGATACTCCTTCATAATACATACATCTTGAGCTGTCCCGACAGGTATGCGTTAGAAGGACCCCTTTCCAAAACGATCCTTTCTTTGCACATACAACAGACATATATAAACCGATGGCACCAACCACTGGCACCTGACGTCGGTGATCCATATAATCCACAATAAGTTAAGTAACATGACACACAACAACTCCACCCTGCAACCCAGTGGTATGTCTTTCCACACAAACCAAGTCCATCAATACAGCTAGCCGTCCCTGCTTGAATTAATGCCATGAAAGTGGGAATCTCTGGAAAAATATTGCTTGAAGAAACCATTATAATGCTTGTCGCCTGCCTGCGGTGCCAGTATGCGAGCGTGTGATTCCGTGTTGCTGAACATCATCAGATTGCCCGCTTCGCTTTCTGTTTCCTTGCCTCCTCTTTCTCATCCCCTTCCGGCTCCTCGATCTCACCAACCGTGTTCGTTGGGGTCATGTCAAGGTCATCATCCTCCAGAGGCCGCGGCGCTCTTTGTACCTCTCCTTCCTCGAGCTCTACGGCCGTAGTTATTTCGCCATCCCGCACTACCTTGCGGTTCATCGAGTACTCGCGCAAGAACAGCGACAGAATAAGCGTAAACCCAGCGACCGGCGCAGACACGATCCATATCGTCCTGATCGCGTCCGACCACGCCTGGTACACAGCATCACGAGCGGTGACGTCCTGATTGTAATCATTCCCTGATTAGCACCGGCACGACAATCGAAAAACGAATGCAAAGCTGCTTACAGGAATCAAGTGGACCAAGCCCACGTTGTTGTTGAGCTGAGCTACGGTAGTGCCCAGACCAAGGCTGGCAAAGTTGGGAATCTTGTCGACCTTCTGGGTCAGGACGGTGCCAATAACAGATTCTCCGACGGCGATTCCGACGGCACCTCCGACAGTACTAGATAATTCGCTTTAGTAGAGCTTAGTAGGTGCACGTCACAACAGGTTTACCGAAGGAACATGAAGGCGCTTGAAGCGGTAGCCATGTCTTTCAGGGGCATCGCCGCCTGAAGGGCCACGAGGGGTATTTGGAACAAGCAGCCTATCCCGAGGGCTGCAATTAAAGGGTAAACCTCCTGCTCAGCACTGCAGACTGGATAAGCACGATACGTCAGCTCGAACATGAAATATACATACATGCTTGACGTATAGTTTAGCATAGTCATGAGCCCAAAGCCAAGGGTCAGAAATACCCATGCCAGCCATATAATCGGGCGGTATTTTCCCATCTTCGAGAGAAGTAACCCAGAGATGACAGAAAAGATCGCAGTTCCGAGTGAAAAGGGTAACATCCTATGTGCAGAGCGTCGATCAACAGAATCGCTGCGAAGAGATCGTTGCTTACTTGATTCCAGATAAAGTGGCAGATGCCCCGAGTACTATGAAAAGTCAGTCGCTATGTTGTGCAATAGATGCGACTGCCAACCTTGGTAAAACAATGGGAGGTAACTAGGCATGAGAGTCAGTGGACAATTGCAGTATTTGGACTTCCGTGACTCACTATGAAGCTCCAAAGAAGACATAAGCATGGAGGAGAGAATTCATGAGAATGATAGCAGTAGTGCGAGTCTATGTCATCTTATTAGATTGTCCAAGATTAGTTGGATGATTGCTTACCCTGAACAAACGTGCGGGAATGATAGCAGACTTCTTAGTATACATTTCGTTGATGCCACCGAGAACGAGTAAAATAACTCCAATAACAAGTGGAGCAATTGTCTTTGGATCTGACCCTTGATATACCCCAAAACGTTAGTCATCTCTTCACTGATGCACAAATGGATTGAGGTCCACGGTCACCACGATTGACACTTACATGAATCCTGACTAAAGTCGAAACCGACAAGCAATAAAACAATGCCCGCGACAAAGCAAAAAAGTCCAATAAAGTCGAGTTCCGCAATTTCATCTGTAATCGGACGTTTTTGGTGGGGATTAAGATTGAGAAAGATGAAGAGGATGGCCGCAGCAACACCGCCGGTTGGCCTAGAGGCTCCGTCAGTGCTAAGCACACGATTTTACTCAACAATGGCAACGTACAAGTTGATGAAGAAACACCACCTCCAACTGACGTGTTGAGCGAATGCCTTTCAAGCGACAAGTGAGCAAGTGATACATTAGGCGGGAAAGATTCTAAAAACTCACACCACCGATAAGCGGGCCCACGACACTGTTAAGGGATTTATAAGCGATCCACGTGTATTAAACAGGGAAAACTTACCTTGCGATTCCATACGTAGCACCAAGTGCCCCCCCGTAACGACCTCGACTGTCAGACGGTCAGTAATGTTGAAAACATCAAAAGTCGATCACCCACTCCTTCAGTGGTACAATGTCAGATATAGTGATCATCACAAGCTGTATGATCCCGCCGCCGCCGATACCTTGGATGGCTCTACACACGATCAACCAGGTCATATTCTGCGCTGCTCCGCACATCGCGGAACCAAACTGAAAAATGGGAAGATGAGCATCTGGATAATACGGGAGCTTGAGCCTTGAAGCGCATTACCAGAAAAATAATTATAGACGAGTAAAGGATTGGTTTACGTCCTATGACACTCGAGTTAGGATTTGTCAAGATTTGCATGGCAAGCTGACACGCTTACCCAACATGTTGGACAGTTTACCATACAAGGGCCCAAAGGCGCCTGCACCGAGCATGTATCCACTGTGAATCACGTACCACGATGAATAAGTCTGTTCGCTCGAATGATGGAGAACGATAAGACACACCTACCAACCCAACTGTAGCTATTTCCACCACCGAGTTTAGATACGATTGTTGGCAACGCAGTTGCAACAATCGTCTGTTCAGGACATAGTTTATCGTCAGAAGCCAAGACCGAGGTGACGACGCAAACTAACTCACCTGATCGAGTGCAGCCAAGAACATGGTGCACATGAGGCCAAAAAATACAATCCCCAGCCTATTCTTGGGCAATACCTGCTCCTCCTTCTCTGCCCATGATGCGCCAGGCCGAGCCTTTACTGGGTGAGAGTCATCCTGTGTCGTTGTAGCCATCGTCTGTGACGTCAATGTATGCTCGGGCGTCACTAAACAACGTGAGTTAGAGACAGATAAAGGATGGGTTTAATGGTGTTTGGTTCAGAGAAACAGATTGCATATATATATAACTATAACATAGTGAATTTGCACCCATAGTAGTGGCAGGGCCATGGGTTCCGATGTCGGACGCGGCAACCTGGTTGCTCCCGTAAGCAGTCCAGCCGAGCGCTCACAACAAAGGAAAATCTTCCCTCGATACGGACTCAGCTTACAAAATCTTAGCGTCAGCATGCCTCAGTCATTCTCAGCTAGATACCACCATCCATGGAGTATTTAATACCAGACAGCAACGAGTCATTGATAATGCTTGCCAGAGCTGTACGTGCGTCGCACGGGCTCGTAGCACACTCGATTCCAGCTGTGCTATTGGATATAATTTCGAAGAGCCGTGATCCGAAATCGCATTATGCGTCGCGCGCCAGGTGCTTTTGCTACGATGGCGCCTCGATTGGGAACTCCTCTCTTTTATTCTCCGAGACTGGATAATTGAATTCTGAACCAATCGTTCGACTGTCACCGACCAATAGTTCTTCAGCCTCCAGCCTTCAGCGACTCACGAGGGCGACGACTTAGTCGCTGGGCAACTGCTATCAGACATATTCAACACACGACAGATCGAATTTTGATAACGTTTAGTAGGTAATCTGTTACTAACGGCATCACTAACCGAGGCAAAAGGGGTTGCGGGAACATGATTCTCTTCCATGACACGGACAGAATGACAAACCTCTTCCACGGGACTGATGGTCTCCGTCTCAACCGCTCCAGGTCGGACAGGAAACAAGAATAAAGTGTTCAGATGACAAAAACCTCTGACTCAGCTCTACTAGTAACCGAACGGGTTTCTAAATACGAAGTACACACAGTACACTTGCAGTATACTAGCTGGACAACTGGTGTTCCTGATCCAGAGGGTGCGTGTGTGTGTACCACCCTTTGGAGGAGGAAGATGTACATCCATGAACTTCGAATCGGCGTTTTTCCCTGTCTGGCTGGCGCCGCTGCAACACCGTGCGCTGCGGCCAAGGCTGTAGCAATATTCGTTTCAGCAGCATTGCGATCTACCACTGCCACACGGTAACACCATGCAGCGCTGCACCTGCTACTATGGCAAATGTCAGGACAGCGCCTGCACACCATGGCCTCACAGTGACTCGGCATTAAGCATTTGGAACCTATCCTCTTGTCAACCATACTTATTCTCGACGCCCCCCCTTGCCTCTCTCCGCGCGAGTGTGAGACGCAGTGACGGCATTGATGTTCCTGCTCCGCATTCGACCGATACATGGATATACATGGATATATATGTATAAGCACGAGCAGCGCTTCATCTCAGAAAGAACGCCGCTCTTTCCTTCTTCTTCAGGTGATAATCCATGGATGCCGGGACGTCTCACGGCCACGTTTCGAGCGCACAGGAGCCTGCCTACGTTCGGGCCTACGATGTTCAAACGCGACTCTAAGTCTGGTGCGTACCACCACTAATCACACGCGTGCCATCGCGCGAGGTTCCAGCCTGCCGAGATGGAATGCCCATTTGTCCAAAGGAACCCTCAGCTCGTGATCGGTAGGTGTATGCAAATGCGATACGCGCGGGCCTCGATCGAGCCAGCTGGACAGGTTCGAAAGTTCAAAAGAGGCAGATAGACGACATCCCCAACAGGTTCATCTATCCATATCCTCAGCCCTCAGCCACCGACCTATCTTATCATATTTTCATATAGTTAAACGAACAAGGAATGCAGCAATCTATCCCGGAACGGCGAAACCCCTCATCCGAGCGTCGGCTCGCCGTAGCTCTCGGTTGCACTTTGGGGCAATCAGCTGACCATTTCATGAGGCGGGGCGAGGCTAAGGAAGGTAACAAAAAGGTCCAACCCCCTGAACGAAATGTTATATATCAGGCAACGACAGCTCCCGAAACGAGCCAACACGCTGCGCTTGCTTCTATGTCAAAATGAATCCGCAGCATGGCGGGCCGCATGGGCGCACAGGGCGGCTGGAGAGGTGGCGTGATCTACTATTTATCCAATCTGATGATTATAGATTATCTAGGCATAGATAAGATAGGGAACCAACGGTCAGATGGTCACGTGTCATGGACGCGGTACTTGTGACATTGACAAGCGTGTCGCGGTTCACCGTAAACGTGGACGTAACACATGTCTTGCGATATGAATTAACATTGTTTCTCCCCCTTCCTTGCCTACACGAATTCAGGGAAGGGAAGGGCAGACTTGAAGGTTCGGGGCACATATGGCACCTACGATTATGGAAACCACTCCCGTTATCGAACGGAAAGCAAGGCACTGGCAGGTAAGAAGCTCACGGGCGTCAGGAGAATAGTGTAGTCTCCAACGGCGATTTTGACGCGACATGAAGACTGCTAGCATCCAGAAGACTATTTCAAGCAAGCATGGACTTCGAATCGTGTCATCGGTTTACCCTCGTCAGAGAGTAGAGAGCGGCGAGATGGATAACAACGGCACCGGTAACCCGTCCCATCCCGCAAACGTGTCAGACATGCTACATACATGCTTCATCTCACAACAGCAACAACACGCGTCCAAGGAGAATCGAAGGGAAGGGAAGTGCGGAGCCACCACGCATTATCAAGTACTTGTCACGTAGGGTGCCCGTCAAGAACACCGATCGATATATGTATACGACTGATACCGATCGGACGCTACCGCCCCATGTGCGGGAGAGGGGAGAACCTAGTAAGAGAGGGGGGTTGCTAATACGGTAGAGATGGTGGGGTCATGTTCGGAGACGCTCCAAATCAGACCGAAGTTCCATATAGTTTGATCACCTCATTTGATAGGAATCCACCCAAACTCAACTTCGTTGGCAGGTTCCCCACGTCCAGGGACAATAGCTGTATTATCCGGGATGCCCGCATTGTGGACGCAGTTTAATGATACGATAGGATATAAGATGCCAGTGATATATCAACATTATGATGTGATATATTGATACATTCTGGCGGCATTATGGGTCACACGCATAGAAGTTATACGTACGTACTTCGCAGCCACGGCGAGTTGACGGCAAATTGGATGCTAACCTGATAATGGGTGCGATCTTAATCCATGACCGTTTTAACACCAGTATGTACACTAGCAAGTAGTAGCTCGAGATAGTTCACCAACGTCATAAACGAAATGACGATGTGTGGCCCATCATGTCATAAAGTGATCAGTGTGACGATGATAATGATGACAGATTTGGATCGCGGAGATGATGGCATGATTTGGATCGATCACTCCGACGTCATACCAATGCTACTACTTGGTACATTTTGCAAACACATAAACGCAGTCACTGAGCCCTGCTCATCGACCAACCGTGTACGGTACAGCTCATCCCCGCTTTAGCAAACGAACCTATCGATCAAGCTGCATCGCCCAGAAGGAACGACGCCACAACATAACATATACCACATATGGTACGATCGATATCCGATGCATTGGCAGTACAATAACTCGAACTCTTCGTGCTGCGTCGACTCATGCTGCTCTAAAGCGCCCGCTCGAGTGACTGACTCCGTATTCGAATCGTACCATTCGAACTGTCCAGGTATACTCCATGGCACCGGCTTGCTGTGGTGTCAACGATCGTCTCAGGAAACAGCAACCACGCGCGTCCCACGTCATTTCGTTCGGCAGGTCTCATGTCTCATGACCCTGTCGCAGACTCTTCAGTCCCGAAATAACTGATCGTATGTCAAGCACCCCCCATTTAGGATCCAAAAGCTTTGAAGCTGCGCCGGACGCCGGGAGAAGGAGAAGCCCTCCGCAGGAACGAGAACATAACAATAAGCAACTTGAATCCTATGTATAAACCTGACCTAGGCTGGCGATCGGCCGAGCCTACCTCCATGATCTCGCGTATCGTGTCGTCATCGGTACTCGGCCCGCACCCACACCCACGACCGCGATAGGACGACGACAGCGACGACATCATTTCCAGTCGGACACACGTACACGACAGGCCAATATATTGCGCCACGTCCCTACGCCATCCCGTCGTGCCCCGTCTTACCAATCACAGAAGGCGGCGCCAACTCCAATAACCAATACCAAGGACTCGAGACGCGCATGATGAATGGGGCATCGCCGTCCGATCGTCATATGTCCCAGCATAGCTAGCATAGCCTACGAGCCTAACCTACCCTAGTTTAGCCCGCGGTCCGTTTACTTGCTCTCGATCTCTCTCGGCGTTCGAACCGGTTGAAAAGGAAACCCTCGTACCCACACCGGCCACACCTACTGGCCTTTTATGACATACTTCCTGCGGGACTTGCCGATTTTGTAACCATCCTCCCCTTTCACCCATCCCCAAACGGAGAAGAACGCGGTGTCCTCGAGGTGATTACAGCAAGAGAATTCACCGGGATCCGGGGAATGAACAGGGGAAAGGGGGAGGGGGAAAGAAGGTGGGGCAGGGAATTTGTCAAGAGAGAGAGCGGAAAGAGCGAGGCAAAAATGGTCTGTTTAGCGATATGAAAAGAGAAAGAAACAAAGAGAAAGAGAAACATCGTGATCATGCTAATCGCGAGCCCAGGACTCGAAGCTTGGCCAGCAAACCCAGCATTGCGTCATATTATTTCAAGGGTCGCTTGCAAAGGAGCGGGCGGGGTTCCGAATCGAGCCAAAATGAAACGCAGACATGAACGCATGAACACATAGATGCGGCATAGTTTTGAATAGAGTGGCGCACCTCCGCGATCGATGACCACGACGACTACGTCACAGGAACGGCGCAGCGTGCCCGTGCTTGCTCGCTTGCCCAAGATAAAAATAACGACAAAAGAAAAAAAAAAAGGAGCAATCGGACCACGACGTGGATATACTTATATCGATTCGAAGGGGAGGTGGTGCAAGGAAAAGTAAATCGCCACGTGACCAATATCAACTCATGACCAACCAGCCGACCGCGCGCAGAACTTTTGATCGAGACGAGACGAACTGCATTTCGCATGGCGGTGCAGCGCAAACTGATACAGTCCCAGCACTGCAGTTACCAAAGCCGTACTTCGAATACCTGAAACAACATGGCGAGAAGAAGAGACCCCGTCTTCATGAGAACACACAGGTCATCCCGATGTTACCGGAGGGGTAGGCAACCAGTCACCAGCAAGTGGCAGCAGCAGTTCACGACCCTGAGACGGGATTCTTGGACTCCGTCGCCCGAAACGATACCTTCCAGTGAATAGAGGGAAGGATGAGGGGGGCGTGTACAACAGCAAGCGAAACAGGCACAGCCCCGCCTTCCAAGGTCGGAGTGACCAAATTGTGCGTGGTATATGAGTCAGCGTCGGTATTGCGCCAAGGGGGAGGGCAAGTGGTAAGTAGCAGATAGCGACCATGCGGGATCCGCGAGGCAATCACTTGTTTTGCTACCTCTCTCGTCTGTGCGCGGGAATGAAACATCGTGATCGTGTGAAGGGCCGCACAGGTGACGATGACGTTGTCGAACACCGAATGTTGACACGACGGGCAGCATTGAGGCAAGAGGAATACGCAAGAGGCAGAGGTTTCCGCAGTCCGATTGGCAAGTCAGGTACGGCGACTACAGTACCGGATAACCGTACGTGTTAGCACAGCAAGTAAGCTGTCGGCAAAGCTGTCCGGACATTGCACAATTCAGCATATGAAAGGGGAAATTGAGCGATCTTGTACACGATGCTTGGGGAAGGGGGGTCGAGCGTTCGCTTAGATAAGGATGGCGGCCAGCCATGGGCACGCGGTAAATCCGGGGGATGAACGAGCTCCGATACCGGAACTCGACGTTATGATTGCACGTCCTGTGCATATGGAAGTGGAGCGTAGAAGAACGGAGAATGCGATTCGCGACCACAGAATGTTCGGAAAGTAAAAAGGAACCTGCAGTGCACAACCGAGAGGGCGTTGGTCCAGAGAGTATACAATAAACCGAACGATTGCCACGCGCCGGTGGAGTATTGGGCCCAGGTCCTCTGCATTTGGTCAACTGCAGTCCGAATTGTTACGCAATCTCTCTTAAAAATCCTTTTTTCTTCCTGACGGAGCGCTTGCTAGTGGGACTGCGGCGTCCTAGCGGGGGTGGTGAGAAAAAACCCTGGATTCAGGTGTGGAAGTACGCCCAGTGAGATACCAAGCACGACAAACTCGAGAGAACGCGCGCAAAGGGCGTGCCAGTGGCAGATCTTCTCATATGTCGCCACTGGAAGTTACGTCGATCAGCCTTCCCGCCGACAACCACGGAAACAGAAGATTGCCAAACCAAGTAAAGTGGTGGCGGTTGCGGTCGTCGAGGTGACCGAAAGATTGTGTAAAATAAACGAAACTTTTACTCAAATGATGACGCCGAGTCAGCGGGATTGG
Organism: Leccinellum albellum; assembly: GCA_038090015.1. Lineage (NCBI taxonomy): Eukaryota > Fungi > Basidiomycota > Agaricomycetes > Boletales > Boletaceae > Leccinellum > Leccinellum albellum. The sequence continues at coordinate 953 of JBBPLX010000392.1, read as the reverse complement.
TGACGGAGGCTCACCAAATCAAAGACTACTCCATGGACATGATGCATATCAATGATTTTGCATTCTCCGAGCCGGAACCTGTAATTGGAACGTTCAAGGGGGCGAATGGAGCGACGCAGGAAGAACGAGAGCACATGCACGATAAGGAGACCCGAATTCTGGGGCCGCCGCATGTCCGTTTGATAGTCGTCGACTAAGAGTTGCCCCCCCTGTAGTGCAGAGCCTGTGGGCCTGGCTGTTAGTCACCCATCAGGTACATACTGAACCCCACTGGCAGGTCCCCAAGACAGGTTTGAATATGTCAATTGTCAAAAAACATGCTCGTCTTTGCAAAGACGTAAATCGAACGCATCGAACCCCAATAGTCTTGCCACTGTCGCGCTTGCCCACCGAGTTAACCTACAACACGAAATGCCTCCTGAGTGACCGACAGCCAGTTTATGCAGAATTGATTAACCTTACGATCAAGTCACACACGGCGATCACGAGAATGATCGCACCATCCACCTGCTACTAGTGTAAAAAGCGAACGTGGGGAATGATCTGTTTGTCAGTTCGCATCCAAGGGAACGCAAGGTTCTAGACTGGTCCCATGACGGCCTGACGCTCGACCACAGTATTGAGTATTCAAGAACGTTGTTTGTTGCATCTTGACTCCTCGAGGCTGAGAAAACGAAGTACAAACTGTCACTGACCAGCCGAGTGAAAATTTTCCAGCCCCAACCCCCCAAAAATTTGTCCACTTTTTCCTTTGCAGGGCAAGCGCCTCGTCGTGAGGCCGAACACGACTGGAAAAAAAAGACAAAAAGAGGTTTAAAGTTTTGCAGAGCGCAGGTGTACCCGTCGTTCGGGTTCGGGTGATTAAAGCGGGGGCAACCCAGTTGCAATCACACGTGCGGAGTGTTACGGTATGAGGCGCGTGCGCACCTGCGCTCGCGACCCCCCAAGCGAGT
>JBBPLX010000391.1:0-25333 GCA_038090015.1 Leccinellum albellum | reverse complement strand
GGTAAACATAAGTTGCAACGGGCAGATGTAGCGCGTGTCAGTCTTGGCTGGGACGAGACGACGCACACAACACCTTCGACTACTCAGCAGAAATATGAAGTGCCTCTTAGTAAGTACTTGGGACCAGGGGGCGACGTGCACGCATCCGCGGTGACGTCAAGGGAAGGAGAGACCAGTTTTAAACAGAAAGGACCCGCAACCAGGTGAACAAAATAATAAATACTCGTGTCTTTACTGCTTACGAGTCATCGATCAACCCGACAAAGATCTCTCAATGCTTGCGGTCAGCGCTCCAGCGCTCAGGAGACGAGTCTTTTCGGATATTCGCGAATACTGGTGGTAGCTTGATCATCTTAGTCTCGCCCACCGGCCCACCGCTCGAAGGCGCTCGACGGTCAATTATACCCGTTGTGATGCATGTCCAGTTGTCTCGAATGAGAGCCTGTGGAAGGCGAGCAGTGCAAAAGAGGGACGAAGGATACAGTCGCGTTCATTCACTCACGCGATGTTTGGCATCCTGGAGATTCTTGAGAGCCTCGGTAATGCTGACACTCTTCACTGGCACCTCAAAGGAAGGCCTTGAGGGGTGTTTGCTGGGTTTTGGTGTTCGACCTCTGTATTTCTTAACTGGACAAGACGGAAGAGAGATTAGCATGCAGGAGAGTGAAGGTGGCGAATGGAGGACTCACAAGGTAAGATGACGTTACATTCAATGGATGCACCGATATCGGTAAGGTCACTGCTGTCCTCGCACGAGTGTATACACTTGGTGACTTCAGAACGAACACCCTGATTGGGTGCATGGAGCAGTAAGAAGCCGAGTGTCCTAACATAGCGCAGCTTGTTCTCGAACATGGAAAGTTCCTCTTCGTATTTCAGACAAACATTGTATGCGCTGAGGTAATTGGGATCCTGGTCGGCGATAAGTTGCACTTGAGGAGAGTTGACCTTCAGAAGGGCAGTGGGTAGAGCTTCAATGTTTCAACTCCGATTGCCAATCCCCTTCGAAATGGCGATCTTACTTCTACTGGTAACCTCGCCAGCCTGTAGGAAATCATGGATGTGCATGCTCGCCAAACTGCGCACTTTGTTGCTCTCACCAAAGCAGTACGTACGCGTGTCCACCTCTGCCGAATCCTCTGACCACAAACGTCGCAAGACTTCGACGCCCTCCGACATCTCTCAAACACCCTCTACGACGCACTCACATAATCCTAACATCATCTCGCAGATCTCTATGAACTAGTCCAATATACCCTGGGGAATAGCGTTCCCCACCTGAGTCTGTATACATGTCTATCTTTGACGCGCCCATCAAGGAAACTACGAATACATATTCAACTTTGAAGTTGAACTCCAACACGCGGGCTTCTTTCTATGCCACTATCCTACCGGTCAGACCAGGGATTACCTGCACGTCGGGACCGAATGCAGGTGACCCCATACTGTGTCGCAACTCTGTTCGCTGATCTAGCAGTTCCCAAGAGTCCCCCTCAGACTCGATCGTATTTGTGCTCGCCAAGGCCACATGCAAGATGAGATGAAACGTCGCAAGCTCCGCATCGAGGCTGGAAGCAAACAGATACGGTTCACGTTCCCCACGCTCATCACTTCAAGTATCAAGTTCTGTCAGCGATACAAAAATCGTGAACATCTGGTGAGATCGTGCTTTCCTATTCTTATTACTTTATTTCATGTCAACCTCAACGAGCAGGAAGATGACTGGCAATTGAAAGTGGCCTCTATCCTCAAGTTTGTGCGCAAATCCATCTCGATCCTCGCGACACAAGTCAACTCTCCCCCACCACCAAATCGTCTCTGAATGGGGCCCTGTCCTGAAGTAGTGGTGGACCTTGTCTGTGTGAGTGTGAAAGGGAAGGTGGTGCATGCATGCAGTCTCTATCATGAGGAGGGCGTTCATGTGGAAGTGGAGGCATCCGGTCTCGCTCGCTGGGAGAGGGCATATGTTCGCATGGAGGGCCCACGGTCATGTGGTGACTAAAGCCTGAAGGAGACTGCTGTACCTGCCCAGGTGCTCAAAGTGGAAAAGGTGCTTGGGACGAGCGGGCGAGGGGGGACATTCTATGCAAGTGGGGCTCATTGTAATTTGCTCTCAAATGTTACAGACTCTCCTGCGCACGTGCGAGGGAGTCGTGCTCGCTACCAAATCACAATCTCGCGCGCCGACGACATAAACATAAACCCATTAAGCGATATCCTATGACAGAGTCGAGTGATGATGACAGCACAAAAACATCTGTGATTTGAAGGCGTCTGGGCGGCTCTGACGACCACGGATATACCTGGGTGGACCAAGTGCCCATCCTAGGCCCTAATGCCACACATCCCACCTTCTCCTGTACGCGAACATGAGTCTGTGGGAGCAGCTCTGCACCAGAGAGGGTGAATCTTCCGCAGCACTCACCGTGATAGTCCATCAGAAATTGAATGAAGGGGGCGACAGCACCAGTAGGTGACTTGTGGCGGTTCAGGAAATCGGGGGATGGGGGTGGGGGTACGAGGGTGAAAGAGATAGGCGGAAAATGACTAAATGCCAAGAAAACCTATAGAATTTAGAACGGGAGCGGGACATGGACGAGAAAGTAAGTCAGCGACGTTGCTCACCGTATCTCCAGCAGAGACCTCCTGCAGAATGATATCACACCATTCCTGTTGCTCCATAGCTTCAAGGCTGCTGATTTCCAACATATGGATGAACTTCAAGGGGGTGTAGGGCCCCCTGACCCACATCTTCGCGACCTTAGCCGCAGGACCCTCTGCAGGGTTAGCGGCCGGGCCGTAAAGATTAGCTTTAACAAGAGGCAGTGCATTGTTAATTGTGGTTCTGATTGAGATGGACAGCCATCCAAAGTGGATAAAGATGTAATCCGATCGCATGCTGCTAGTGGCGAGAGCGCTGTAAAGCTGGGCACAGAAGGGAAGGTGGTACAGGCTGCGAGTCCCAGGGTTGCCACTAGTCTGGTAACCAGCCCGTCCAAAAGAGGAAAGTGCTGAGGCGAAGCATTCTGTCGGTGGTAAAACTGGTTGTGGTGCAAAGGGTGGAGCGGATTCCCACGATAATGTGACAGTCTTGTTCGTTTTTAGACCTTTCCTGGCTGTCAAATTATAGCTAGCCGTTTGATAACCCTTGCTTGATTAGTGTAACGGACCTCGACCGTTACCTAGCTTTTGCCCCTAGTTTAGGGTTCCCCATCCAGTCTTGCCCCTATCCCTTATCTCCGCGCTTATCCTTTATCTTATCAGGTCACGTGCTTCCTTAGTCAGCACTGGGTAGCGCCCTACCGCTCACGTGACTATAGTCTTATTCACTGTTTGTATCTATTGACACTTTTATAGCCGCTCGTGGATCTATGATCCCCTGCCGGTATTCACATCGCCGATATCGAGATCGGGTATCTTCATAGATCCCCTCGATTGATTACTTACTATATCTATAGATCTGCCACACCTCATGTGCACCTCATGGTATGATCTTCCATTGCATTCTCACGGGTGGCTATAGCTGCCACACCACATTGTTGCCTCACGGCTTTATCTATCTAGATCTACTATAGCTATATATAGGCAAGGCCTGCCCTTAAGGCATGGTCCGTGCATGTACTTCGATAGTATAAATACAGCGACCTTGAAGTCCTAGACCCCCAGTCTAGTTCTTCTCGGCCTTGTCCCTTAGCACAGGTCTTGAGTACGGAACGGGATTTCCTATCCCTTTATCCCGAGCACCTCCTATAGTCCCGATAAGGCGCCAGTCAGTAAACCCGGCTAGTGGACATATCCGACGTCGTCCTCGCCACATAGTCCCTCGGCCGTCGACGTACCTCCATCCATAGTCACCCAATAGCGTTCGCTACAGTATGGCAATACCCTGACCATCAGAGCAGAAACCCCATGCAACCCCATGACTTTGAACAAGCCAGAGAAAGGAGATCTACTCGCCTCCTTGCTCAAAAGAATTGATGCTCTGGAGCTCAGGGCCATGCAAGCGGAGAAGCAGGTAGAGGTCCTGACAGACGATCTCAACCAAACCCAAAACACTAATCCTGAAAAAGCAGCCTTCGAGAGAGGAGTAGCAGCTGCTCTCCGTTCTCAAGGGCCATTTACAAGCATGAGCTCAAAAAAGGCCAAGGTCATCTGTGACCCAGGCCTCTTTGATGCGTCCTATAGCAAGTTTGATGAATGGTGGACTAAAATGCTGGTATTCCGCAAGTCCAATAACCAGCTGTTCGACAACTGGAACCTTGCAGTACTATCCCACATTGGGGTAGAATCTGGTGAGAAAGATAAGAACAGTGCTGGCAGATGGGCTCAGACCGAAATAAAGAAACACCGAGATCTACATGTAGGATGGATGACATTGGGAGACCTTGAGAAAGTCCTCAATGAACATTTCCAAATTGGAAATGAAAAAGAGATCGCAACCAAATGACTGCTCACTAGTAGAAGGCAGGCAAGAAACGAGAGGACGCAAGTCTTTCTCACCCAATGGTTGGCCCTGTATGACCAAGCAGGATGCCAAGAAGCGATGGGAATCACACTTCTAGAACAAGCGGTTCGTCAGGACATTATCAAACATATGTTCATGACAAACAACTGACCAACCACCCTGTATGCATTCATCGCCAAGGTACAGGAAATTGCCAATGCCCTCAAGTCGTTTGAAACACAATACTCAACTACCACCATGGCCCGAAAGGATCCGAATGCCATGGACATTGATACGGTAGATACCTCCGTTCCTTACATGACTAAGGATGTAAATCACATGTCACGCGATTGCTACAACTGTGGCAAAGAAGGGCACATGGCCTGAGATTGCAAGGCAGTGGATACGAGCTGCAAAGAGTGCAGATTCTGCTGCAGAGGGCATCGAAAAGGATGCTCTAAATTCAAATCTCGAGCCATGTGAGCAGCAGAAGTCGCTTCTGCTTCCTCTGGTCCTTGGACCATTGCCCTACCTGTCTCATGGCAAGCCGCCATACACGGAATGGACTTTGAACAGGCGCAAGCCTATTGTAAGGACCTAACAATTACCTCGGGAAAAGCCTAGGGAAGGACTTATCAGGAAAGACCCCTTCCACTACGAACTTAGATAGTAGTTTCTTTTTTATATTTCCTTTATGTACTCGACGCCTAGATAGTGCTAGTACAACCTCAGTTTCTTCTCTTTCTGACAAAAACCATTTCTCTTCTTTAGATAGCAATGTAATTATAGATAGCAATACTGACAGTTCATTTTCTTTTTCTCCGTCATCTCAATGTGGTAGCCTACTAGATGACATAACCGAAATAATGTTCTCAAAAGAGTGTGGTCACTGGAAAGTGATGCTTAATTCTGTTTATAAAAGTAAAAATAGTTCTCCCTCCACCCTGATAGAGCGAAAAGTGCACACACTTAAGCTACTTCGAGAACTACTCCTAAAAATTGACATAATCACAAAAACAACAAAAACACCCATTGAAGTGCTCTTAGACAGTGGTGCTAATGGAATATTTATAAATAGCACCTGGGCAAAGGCACACCAAATCCCTTTGACCCCTCTGGAATGTGTAATTCCAGTATATAACATGGACGGAACCATTAACTTTGCAGAAGGAGTTGCACACACCGCTACTTTAATTATTGACTATATGGGACATTGTGAAAAATTCACTGCCGATGTCACCAACCTGGGAAAGAACAATATGATCCTAGGATACACATGATTATGGGACCACAATCCCACAATAGATTGGATAAAAGGCTCAGTTAAACTTGATAAATACCTGGCCTCTTGTGCTTCGTTGAAAGTCACATACCAAGATAGGATGGAAGAACACGAAATAGCATATGGATATTGTATTCATAAAATGGATAAATTCCCTGAAGGCTTGATGCCTGAATAATCATTCAAACTTGTCCCTGAAGTGTATCACGATTACCTTGAGGTCTTCTCGAAGAAGGCTAGTGAATGGATGCCAGAAAGGAAACCATGGGATCACGTGGTAGATCTAAAACCCAATTTCGTACCCAAGAAAGAAAGGATTATCCCTTTATCCCCTGTGGAACAGGATGAGATTAAGGTGTTCATCGACAATCAGTTGTCAAAAGGATACATCCAACCTTTGAAATCGCCGCAAACATTCCTGGTATTCTTTATCCTGAAAAAGGATAGCAAGAAGTGAATGGTTATGGACTATAGATATTTTAATGAGGGCACGATCAAAAATAACTATCCTCTGCCCCTCATTTTATAAATCATAGATAAATTAAAAGGAGCTAAGCTTTTTACCAAGATGGATCTCCATTGGGGCTACAACAACATGAGAATAAAAGATGGAGATGAATGGAAAGGTGCCTTTGTATGCCCATTAGGCTCGTATGAACCAGTCGTCATGTATTTTGGAATATGCAATTCACTGGCCATGTTCCAACAAATGATGAATGAGATCTTTGCCAATATGGATGACTGCGTCATAATTTATATAGACAATCTTCTTATCTTCTTGATGCACAATGATATGCAGAAACATCAGGCAGCAGTCCATTACGTTCTACAGTGACTGCGCGATCACAACCTATTTGTTAAACCTGAAAAGTGCTTCTTCAGAGTCAAGAAGGTAGACATGCTGGACATGGATGTATCAGAAAATGGAGTGTCTATGAGTGAAAGCAAACTTGCAGGAGTTCGCGATTGGCCCATTCCCACCACCATCAAAGAAGTTAGAAGCTTCTTAGGACTTGCCAACTTTTATCATCGATTCATTGCCAACTATAGTTTAATTGCTCGACCCCTTCATGACCTCACAAAGAAAGATCAACCCTGGCAGTGGGGAGAACCTGCCCAAAAGGTGTTTGATACGCTTAAAACCGCTTTCACAACCCTGCCAACCTTGGCATATCCAGATGACACAACCCCTTATCGTGTTGAATGTGATGCCTCAGACTTTGACATGGGAGCAGTGCTCTCTACCCTGATAGAAGAAAAATGGCATCCGGTGGTGTTCATGTCACATTCCATGACACCGGAACAATATAATTGTACGATTGCCAATAAAGAAATGCTAGCCATCATTCTTGCGTTCAAACAATGATGTCATTACCTTGAAGGTGCTAGACATACTTTCGAAGTCTGGACGGATCATAAAAACCTCCAGTATTTTATGACATCACAAAACCTAAATAGGCATCAAGCTCATTGGGCACAATATTTATCTCATTTCGACTACCGGCTCATCAATAAACCTGGAACTTCCATGGAAAAAGCCAATGCCCTCTCTCACCATGAAGATCACATGATTGGCATTGAGGATGATAACAAAAATAGTATCATGATTTCCTTGCATAGAATCTGAACAATCAAAGAGCAAGACCTCTTTGCTAAAATTCGCAAAAAGCATTCTGGTTGCACATCTCCAGACGGGTTGATCCTCCGTGAAGGATTATGGATATATAGGGATAGAATCTGGGTTCCCAGAGATTTCCAGATGAAAGTGATGACTCAGTTCCACGATCATCCTCTTTTCGGCCATAAAGGTGCTGAGAAGACCAAAGAATTTATAGAGTGATATTATTCATGGCCAGGAGTCACCGAAGACATTCACACCTACTGTAAATCGTGTGATAGATGCACACATATGAAACCATCGAATCAACTGCTAGCCAGATTATTGCAACCTCTACCGATAGCCGAAGGGCCGTGGAAATCAGTATCCGCGGACTTCATCATGGGTTTACCCAAATCACATGGATATGATAGCATGTTAGTAGTTGTGGATCACTTCTCCAAAGAAGTCGCGCTCATTCCCATGATGAAAACCATAATGGCAAAAGGAACTGCCGAACTATATAGAGACTACATATGGAAACACCATGGGTTACCTGACTCGTTGGTATCAGATTGTGGACCGCAATTTGCTAGTCAAACCATGGTTGATCTTCTAAAGTTATTAAAAATAGAGAAAAAGATGTCTATGGCATACCACCCACAGACCGATGGACAAACTGAATGCATTAACAGGGAACTCAATCAGTACCTGCATTTGTTCATCGCAGAAAAACCAGATCAATGGGTTGAAAGGTTATCTGTCACCCAGTTTAACTTTCACAACATGCAATCCTTGTCCACTGGATACACTCCCTTCCAACTTATGAAGACCTTCACTCCCAGGCTCGGCTTCGAACCCACATTGGCTAAATCACCTGCTGCCTCTAACTTTATTGAAAATTATAAAACCATGGCTGAAAACACCAAGAAAAACCTAGAAACCATGTGTAATCGCATGCGTCAGCAGGCTGACAAACATCGATCAAAAGCTCTGGATTACATTCCTGGCAATCTCATATTATTATCCACAAAACACCTGGAACTCACTGATCAGCCTTCCTGGAAACTTATGGAAAGATGGATCAGTCCTTATCAGGTCGTTAAAGTCTTTACCAATGCGGTTAAATTATTATTCCCTAAATCGATCAAAGCTGGTTCCACAGTTAACGTGTTCCGTGTGAAACCCTACATTGAACCTCAGGAAGGTCAACTGATTGTCTGCCCCAGCCCAGTTTTTGTCTCCAATGAAGGTACTGAGGAATTTGAGGTGGAATATATAGTGGACTCTCGTCCTATTGGCCGTGGCTTCCAATATCTTGTTCATTGGAAAGGCTATATGATAGCGATTGCACTTGGGAATCAGCTTCCAATCTAAAGAAGTTGGCATAGGCTGTCGTTGATGAATTCCATTGTTATCACCCCTCCACTCTGTGCAAGCTCTGGATGGCTTGTGACTTGTTCGATTCTTTATTTTCTACCCTGGTGGTTAATTTCACCTCTGGCCATTGCTCTCTGCTGCCCTCTCCTGTCTCCTCACCACTCAATCTGGAATCTTGAGCCTAGTTGGGGGGTGATGTTACGTACTCTGTAACGGACCTTTTCTTTTTCTATTTCACTTCTCTTTTCGATGTCACATGACCTGCTTAGTCAGTCCTCACATGATATATCACGTGATGTCACATGACTGATAGCTTATCTATGACATCATAGTCTAGACCGCCTCATGGTGTACACACGTATTTAATCTCCGTTGATACTCTCACACCTGTGAGATCACTATAACCTTATTAGTAGTTACTAGATAGCTTATTGTACATGTGGCCTGGTCCGTGCACCTGTACCTATAGTATACATATATAGTGTGAATGCATGACCAGCAGATCTCAGTCTGTTCTGATTGGTTTCCTGCCTACACAGTGCCCATCTTATAGTTTGTCTTGTCAAGGTGTCAGAGCCAGTTATCAGTTTGTGGTCCCCTTCAGTCAGTCAAACTAAAGGAAAGTGTCAAAGTGAGTCAAGATGTTACTATAGACTTATAATAGTTATTCAATCATCTGTGCAGAAAGTCAATATCACAATTCTTTCATCCATCCTCCTGCATAAATACTCTGTCGCAATCCAGGCAACAAGTAACACAGAGTCAGAGAGTGAACCAGATGGTGTAGCTGTACCTTTGGTACATTTGTTTATTCTTATCTGTAATCTCACTCACTATTATCAAGTGTTTCTCTAGTGATTGGGTGAGGGATAGGGTCATGGAAGTTACTGCTTCCCCATCTAAAAAACATCTTAGATGTTTCTAGTTCTTTTCTAGTACCCACATAGTCCTTATTGCACCAAATTTTTGTACAACTTGAAGCTGCTTGCACAAACTCACATGAGATAAGTCATGCATGACCTCCTTCTCTTAACCCTCATCAATCATTAAGATGGTTCTTCTCATTTGCTGCAAGTGCCTCACACAGAGAGTAGTTACCATATACAGAGTCATGACATAGATTGACATTACATTCTAACTGTTCTAACTGAAAGATGCTGGCAATTAGTGTCATACTGAGAGCAGTTATCATTTGCAGAGTTACAACACTATGGCAATATATTGAACTTGTAATTACTCTTTACATAATACTGATTGTAATATCTGCCAACATAAGTGTGATGTCAATCTATATCATGATATTGTAAATGGTAGCTACTCTCTATGTGATATGAATTATCATAACACTCAAGTTGTGAAATATAGCAATCAGTATCATAGCTTTGTAAACTGTAACTACTCTCAATATGGCACTAATTAGCACATTTCCCAACATAAGTGTGACATCAGTCCTATATCATGATCTTGTAAATGAGAACTACTCTCTGAATAACATATATTTACATCATTGTCAAGTTGGAAGATATGCCAATCAGTATCATGTAGAGAGTAGTTACAGTTTACAAAGCTATGACACTGATTGCCATATCGCTCAACTTGAGTGTCATGATCATTTATGTCATGTAGAGAGTAGTTGCCATTTACAAAGTTATGATATAAATTGACATCACATTTAAGTTGGGTAACATTTTAATGAGTTTCATTTAGATTTATTTTATAATTGGATATAGCAATCATATTCTTGATAATAACTTGAAAGATGAGAGTTTGGATCCTATTGATAATTCTGGAAAGATTCGATTCTGTAATTTCTATCAATCAACTCAAAGAAAATAATTCCTGATCCAGTGTGTTGCAATACTAATATGAAAGACAATTGAAGTTTCTTGGATAACTTAGGTATTGTATAGCTATATCTATTTGTCACAGTTCCCCTGATGGATACAGCTAATCAATTAGCTTGGATCCATAATTTATTTTATAAGATTGGTCATGAGATTAAACATCCTTTACTATTTAATTGTGATAACCAAGAAGCTATGTTTCTTGCTTCTAATCCTGCTTAAGAAGGATGTGTAAAACACATATCCCTATGATATCATTATATTCAAGAAGCTGTTCAAGAGCTAAAACAGGTTGAGCTCTTCTATGTTCTCATAGCTGATCAGTTTGCTGACATCTTTACTAAGAATGTTTCCTTCAATGCTTTTCGTCAAGGAGATTACATTTGGGAATGATTAATTATCCTTCTTTAGAGATTCAATCAGATCAACAAGGAGGAGTATTGAAACAATAACTTTCAGACCCTGTTTCACAGCCACCACTTCTAGATCATACCATGTGTCTTCATAGACCATGTCACATGATCATTAACAGAACATTCTATGAACTTCTTCTTACCTTTTATTCTATTCTTATCATCTCTCTGATTGGTTTAGATAAGAGATACTTATTCTATTTGCTAGTTGAAGCATAGCCTTTACTGTGAATGACTGATACACTTACTAAATGCTCTATAAGCCTATTACTAATTTCCTATGGAATATTCTCTACATATACAAGTAGATATAGTGTTATCAGTATATAAGTAATCTATCACCACACTGTATTAATAAGATGGACAATAGTATTCTCTTCATAATCCCTATTTTCATTGTTTTGACATTCTCCTTTATTCTCATTTCTCTAATACTATTGCCCTTTTATCCATTGACAACCTCTGGTTCATCATTCAACCTCTTTGGGAAGAAATGTATGTTAAAGGAACAGCATGACACCTACCTGTAGCTTTCTACAGAAATCCCTTTTGAATTAAGCACCCTGTCTACACTCCTGCAAGATCTTTACCAGTAGGTGCACTATCCCCTCCATCTCCCTCACCCCCTGGGTTCTGGAGTTTGCTCTGAGCAGCCCTTCCTTATCTTTGTTATCATTGTGTAATCTCCACTCTCCTTGAACTCCTGAATCCCCTGCCCTCAGCTGAACTCATTGATGAACTCATACCTCCATTGTCAGAATCCTTTACCTCCAGTTTGCACCTGTTCTCCCTCACCCCCCCATTTCCATTCCCACCCCCAACTCCTCCTAAATGATCGTGGAAACAATCCTCATACCACCGAGACCCCAGGACCTCCTTGCTTGGTTTGTTCTAGCAACAGTCACACTTACTATAGATGCACCAATTATCATTGTAAACATATGCCAATAGCACAGATACCCATTCTACTCCTATGCAAGTATACACATATGTAGACTCTGTGAGGCTTGAGGACATTTCAACACTGATTGCCTATTCAGTGTTGAACCATCTGGGCTCTCTGATAACAATGTGGACAATACCATTGAGAATAATACAGGAGGACATTCATCGTAGGATGATTATGGACTCTGGGCATCTACAGTATGAAGGGGGTAATGTTATGATCTGGGTTGAACCCAAGGGTATTCCCTCCATACAGGCATCTCATTCCATTTGACATATATTTTTCTCTCTCTACCTCATGGATAAGGATGCCTTTGTCATTGACACTCCTTTGTGATTCCTCTTAATCACTCCTCCTTGCCCCTTTTCCTCTTTTGTCTCCTTTTGTACTAGTATTACATGTCCCATTTCCTTATATGGCCTTCTCTCTCTCATTGCTATGAACACAACTTAGTTTGTGCACAATATGCCCTTGTATAAATACCAGTCATACCACAATGGTGTCCTTTAGCTAGTTCTGTGCAATTGTAGCATTCTAGTTCCTTCTGCCTCCACTTGTGAGTGAGACCCTTTCTTCAAACTCATTCCTTCAGTATTGCCATTTGCTGACAACTTCAACCCTTGGATGTCTGACATAACTTTCTGTGAGATCCTCAATGTGCCTTGTGGAATATACCTTGTGAGCCCCAACTATGCATAGCTTGAATTGAGTTGAGAAGGCAGCTGTTTGCTGTATTTGTGTGTTGAATGCTCTAGTATAACACCAAGTAAACAGAATCAGTAGTGCATAGTGTCAATTCAGATAAAACATACTGTCTGATGGAATTACTCAAGCTGCAAATGAGGTAAATCAAGCCTGAGGGTGCTAATTGTGATGATGTATGTCCATGTCATTCCCATGGTATTCAGTATTCTGTAATGGGTTTCATAAGTGAGTATTATGCAATCTTAAAATAACAATATCTCAATGATCCCTGCACCAATTTAGATAGAAAAAATATGGGCAGGAAGCCCAGAGTCTGTAGTATGTTTCAGGGGTCACATACTTGGTTAAAAACTGTTCAAAGACTGACCAAAAACTGAAAAAGACCAAAAAATCAGTTTTTTAGCAGTTTTGGTCTGGTATTTCTGTATTAGGAAATTTCCATAACTGGTGATGGTCTCAGTTATGCCAAATTAAGTCCAAAAACCAAACTGAACCAGACCTTAAAACACTAGATGAAACCATCATAGGTGACAGTGAACTTGGAAAATCAAGATCCAGATTAAGTGAATCCAATGCAAACAGATGGCCTGGGTCTACCAATGATGAATCTTTGATCCAAGATGGTGCCATCAGCAGACAGCAGCTCCAAGAGTTGATGTTCATAATGATTGGCTTGATATCATGCTATTGCTTGTTCCAGGTATTGGTGGAAGGCAGAGTCAGTTATGGTCAGAGTGCAGGTTCCATCTGGGTTGAATGAATGAATGCAGAGAGCTGATGTCATATTGGTGCTTGTGGACTGACTCAGGGAGGTGCCTAGAGGAGGTGAAAGTTGATTGAGACTTTGTTGAATGAACTCACAGCTGGAGAGGTGAGGAATACATAACCTACCTGGAAGGTACAGCCACTAGTCTGGCTCTAAAAAAATGCTTCCAGACTCAACATATCAATGGACCACTGAATAGTTCTTGATAAAGTAGCTGATGATGCCACAAAACACATTGGGAGCAGTATACAAGATAAACTTGTATGAAGTAATAATAAACAAAAGCTAGGAGGTAACATGCTAATGCCTAGTCTCAGGAGCAAGGAGGGAGATGGACTCAGAGGTATTATTTTTGGACAAATAAAAATAGATAAATGAGATGATAAAGGAATAAAGCAGTGAGATGAGGTAAAAACTTTGATCTTGAAATAACAAGGTTAACAGAAACAAATTTGAGGTGATGTACAGGAGATCTCAAGTAGGGATTCATAAGTAGCCTGAAGAAACCTCTCATGGTGGGCTCCAGTTGTAGACATGGAAATGTGAGCAAAAGGGGTGTCAGGGGGGTTTATCTCAAAGTATCCTGTATTCAGGAAAAGCAAGTAAGAATGGTTTTGAGCAATGAAAAGGGAGACTGGTGAGATTCCAGTACAGAAATGAGTGTTCCAGAGTATACAAAGAATGATAAGTGGGACATGCATGCATGGTGAAAATGACAGAAAAAGCTATTTTTGTCTGAATGCAATGTGCATGATTTTATAGTAGTTGAGTACACCCAAGACTAATAAAAAAACTATCTAAGAAGCATAAAGAAACTGTAAACAAATTATAATGCCAAAGGACAACAATGAGGAAGATAAAATAAAGTGTTCTGATTTGGTTGGAAGCAGGAGAAAACAATTCCAGGACACAGAATGGATACAGGACAACAACCAGAATAATGGAAAGGGGTCAAACCATGGGAAACAAACTCAGAATGTGGACAGAATAGGAACAGCAGATAGAGAAAGTGATGAAAAATCCTCCATGCCAACCTAGAGCAGTGTGGAAGTCTGCAACAAGAAACAATATCTTTTACATATTAGGGTTTCTGACTAAGGCTTAGATGTATCAATGACATTGTGGTAGTGGATAGTAGCCTTGGCTTTTTGGTCAGAATGATATCAATAATTTCTAGTAATCTATTTTGCTTCCAGAACAATAAAATCCAGAATCAATAAAGAAATCTTCTAGTATGAGAGGAGATAGGCCTAAGCTCTATATGACAATAGCAAAAATAAATTGTCAGTGGTTTGGACTTATTACTAAAAGAAGAAAGCCCATTTGCACCCACCACTAAAGCAATTGCCCACCAGAGCAGACCATATATGCATCTATTGTAGCAAATGCTATCAAGAAGGCTGTAAGCCAAGGGGATGCAAGTCAATGGTACTTGCCAGAGTATTCACCAGTCAGGTTTGAGTACTAATGTGCTGGCTGATACTAGATGGACTCAAAGATAAGATCATTACTTGCTAAAGGAGTCAAGTAGAATCATGGAAGATCAGACTAGTGCGGAGGACTTAGCCAAGAGCTTAGGAGAACAAGGTGGGGAGTCTTGCCACCTAGGGGCTATATTATATACACTATTGAGTAGATGTTCATGGACCAAGCCTTGAGGGCTGGTCTTATCTATATATGGATACATTATGTGCAACAATAAGTAAAGCCTGTAAGGTACAATGTGGTGTGGCAGAATGGAAGCCAGGGACCATGGGAAGCTTCTAAGAAGTGTGAAGGGACCTTACCATGAGGTGTGGCAGAGCTATAGATAAATACAAGGAAGATTAAGATGCTATCAAGATCTATCAAGATACAACATGCAATCAGGATTGGAGATCAGATCAGAAATGAAAGGAAACCTGAGGATCAATAAGGTACAAGGGTCTATAAAAGTGTCAATAGATACAAGAAATGAAAAAGATCATATGAGTGCTATTGTGGGCACCAACCATATATGACTAATGAGTCACAGGACCTATAGATACTAGTGTTTGAAAGTTTGGTTCCATCCAGTTTTTTGACCTTTCTGGAAGGCAACCAGACCGAAACCGGTCTCAGCGCACTCCAAAATCATGCTGGACCAGACTGAGACCAATGGAAACCAGTCCAGAATGGTTGTGCAACCGTTGCAGACTGGTTATGACTGGTTTGCCTAGAAACCGGTCTTGCACTGTCTAGTGTATGACTTTCGTGCTTAGGAGTGGCTGTAGGCTTCCATTTCCGGTAATTTTTATCTTAATCAGATATGATGTGGCGTAGATATGCCCATTTTTGAGTGAGACATCAAATTTCACCTTGATCTATGAGCGAATCGCATGCGATCCTATGCAGTTCACGTTTCGATGCCAGCAAACTATATTTAGGGAATATATACAGCTATAATTCAAGCTATAGATTGCGCAGATCAGCTAATTATTGGTCGATCTATACTACATCTCAAGTGAAAATATTAGATATCTAGTAGATTGTACGTCATAGGGGTCATTTGTAATGCAATTCATATACATGTATGTATGTATCATCATGATTGGAGGTATCACCAACCACTTTGATGCTGATATCATGGTATAACCTTGTAAAGATCACAAAAAAATTCAAAAAATGGTCAAAAAATATTCAAAAAATATGGAAAAATCACAAAAATTACCAAATATAGTTGCATAAATAGGGAGTGGCTGTACACCAGTTGCAACCGGTTACAGCCAGTCTTTACCAGTTGCCAAAATTTCTGTGAAACCAGGCAATTGCAACTGAGACTAATTGCAACTGGTTGCCAAACGTGACTGCAGTCCAGTTGTGATTAGTCCAGTTTCAGTCCAGTTGCCAGTTGCAGTACCAGTTCGCAACTGGACTTTGAAACACTAATAGATACCATAGGAAACACATCAATAAGGTGGCAATAAAGAAACAGGGAGGGATAAATTGGAAGTTAACTAAGGATTAGCCAAGTATACAGGATACTAGACTGGTCATAATGAAGTTCATAACATCTATTGCCATAGCAGATCACTTTAGCATGCACCACCATATTAGATCTCATTGTCACCAATCAACAAAGAAAACTTGGTTTAATTTACCACCAGAGTAAAGCCTATTGGCACACACCACATAAAGAGATCCAATTTACACCCAGACACTATTTACACCCATTACCAAAGCAGATCCCATTTTCACCCACCATTAGAGCAGATCCCATGTGCACCCACCATCAGAGGAGACCCTATTGGCACCCATCATCAGAGCAGACTCCATTGGGAACCATTACCAAGGCAGACCCCATTTGCATCCACCACAAGAGCAGACCCCATTTGCACCCATCACCAGAGCAGACCTCATTTACACCCATTACCAAGGGCAGACCCTATTCAATTATTGGCCCCCACTACCAGAGCACACCCCATTTTCACCCACCATCAGAGCACACCCTATTTTCACCCACCACTAAAGCAAACCCCATTTGCACCCACCACTAAAGCAACCCCATTTGTATTCATCACTAGAGCAGACCCCATTTGCACCCATCAGCAAAGCAGATTCCATTTTCACCCACCACTAGAGCAGACCCCATTTGCACCCATGACCAGAGCAGATCCCATGTGGAGCCACTATCAGAGCAGACCTCATTTGGAGCCATTATCAATGGAGATCCCATGTGCATCCACCACTAGAGCAGACCTCATATGCACCTACCACTAGAGCAGACCCCATTTGCACCCACCATCAGGATAGCCACCATTTGCACCTATTATCCAGGGAGACCCCATTTGCAACCACTACTAGATCAGACCCCATGTGCACCCACCATCAGAGCAGACCCTATGTGCATGCACCAGGAGAGCAGCCCCCATTTGTACCTCTTATGGAGGCAGACACCATTTGTACCCTCCATTTGCAACTATTACCCAGGAAGACCCAATTTGCAACCACTACTAGATCAACCAACCACTACTAGATCAGATCCCATGTGCACCCACTATCAGAGCACACTCTATGTGGACCCACCAGCAGAGCAGCCTCCATTTGTACCTATTATGGAGGCAGACCCCATTTGCACCCATAACTAAAGCAGGCCTCATGGGCACCTGGTACCAAGACAGACCCCATCTGCACCCACTACTAAAGCAGACTCCATTTGCACCCATCACCAGAGCAGTGCCTATTTGCACCCATCACCAGAGCAGACCTTATTTGCAGTCATTACCAAGGCAGACCCCATTTGCCTCCACCATCAGAGCACATCCCATTTTCACCCACCAGCACTGCAGCCCCCATTTGCATCTGTTATGGACGCAGACCCCATTTGCACGCATTACCAAGGCAGACCCCATTTGCCCCCACCACCAGAGCACATCCCATTTTCACCTACCAGCAGAGCAGACCCCATTTGCACCTGTTACAAAGGCAGACCCCATGTGTACCCATCACCAGAGCAGGCCCCATGGGCACCTGGTACCAAGGCAGATTCCATTTGCACCCACCTCCAGAGCAGACCTCATTTTCACCCACTACTAGAGCAAACCACATTTGCACCCATCACAAGAGCAGACTCCATTTGCACCCATTACCAAAGCAGACTCCATTTGCACCCATCACCAGAGCAGACCTCATTTGCATGCATCACCAGAGCAGAGCCCATTTGTACCCACCAGCAGAGCAGCCTCCATTTGCACCTGTTACTGAGGCAGACCCCATTTGCACCCATTAGCAGAGCAGACCTCATAGGCATCTGATACCAAGGCAGGCCCCATTTGCACACACCACTATGTGCACCCACTACTAGAGCAGACCCCATTTGCACCCACCACTAGAGCAGCCCCCATTTGCACCCACCACCAGAGCAGACCCCATGTGCACCTACCACCAGAGCAGACCTCATGTGCACCCAACAGCAAAGCAGCCCCCATTTGCACCTGTCACCAAGGCAGCCCCCATTTGCATTGACCACTAAAGCAGACCCCATGTGCACCCACCACCAAAGGCAAACCCCATTTGCACCCACCACAAGAGCAGAGCCTATGTGCACCCACCACCAAAGGCAGACCCCATTTGCAACCATAAGAGCAGAGCCTAAGCAGAGCCTATTTGCACCCACCACCAGAGCAGACCCTATTTGCACCCACCAGCAGAGCAGACCCTATATGCACCCATCACCAGAGCAGACTCCATTAATGGCACCCACCAGCAGAGAAGTCCTCATTTGCACCTGTTACCAAGGCAGACTTCATTTGCACCCATCACCAAATTAGGTCCCATTGGCACCCACCACTAGAGCAAACCCTATTGGCACCCACCAAAGCAAAACCCATCAGCACCTCATACCAAAGCAGATTCCATTTGTATCTGTTACCAAGGCAGACTCCATTTACACCCACCACCAAGGCAGACTCCATTTGGACCCACCACTAGAGCAGAGTCCATTTGCATGTATCACCAGAGCAGACCCCATGGGCACCTGATACCAATGCAGATCCCATTTGCACCCACCACTAGGGCAGACTCCATTTGTACCCACAACTAGAGCAAACCCCATTTTCACCCACCACTAGAGCAAACACCATTTCCATCCATCATGAGAGTAGACCTAGCAAACCCAATTTGAACCACTGGCAACAATCAGAGCAGACCTCATTTGCACCCATTACCAATGCAGACTCCATTTGCACCCACTACCAGAGCAGACCTGATTTGCACCCATTACCAAGGCAAACCCCATTTGCCCCCACCATGAGCAGACCTCATTTGCCCCCACCAGCAAAGCAGCCCATGTTTGCACCTGTTACCAAGGCAGACCCCATTTGCACCCATCACTAGAGCAGGCCTCATGGGCACCTGATACCAAGGCAGACCCCATTTGCAGCCACCACCAGAGCAGACTCCATGTGCATCCACCACCAGAGCAGCCCCCAGGCAGACCCCATTTGCACCCATCACCAGAGCATGCCCTATGGGTCCCTCATATCAAGGCAGACTCCATGTGCACCTGTCACCAAGGCAGACTCTATCTGCACCCACCACTAGAGCAGACCCCATTTGCACCCACTACTAGAGCAAACCCCATTTACACCCATCACTAGAGCAGACCCCATTTGTACCCATCAGTAAAGCAGATCCCACTTTCACCGACCACTAGATCAGACCCCATTTGCCCTCACCAGCAGAGCAGCTACTATTTGCACCTGTTACCAAGGCAGACCCCATTTGCACCCTTCACTAGAGCGGGCCTCATAGGCACCTGATACCAAGGCAGACCCCATTTGCACCCATCACCAAAGCAGACCTCATTTGCACTTATTATCAATGCAGACCCCATTTGCCTCCACCACCTGAGCAGACCCCATTTTCACCCACCACTAGAGCAGACCCTATTTGCAGCCACCACAAGAGCAGACCCCATGTGCATCCACCACCAGAGCAGCCCCCATTTGCACCTGTCACCAAGGCAGACCCCATTTGCACCCACCACTAGAGCAGACTCTATTTGCACCCATCACTAGAGCAGACCCTATTTATACCCACTACCATAGTGAGCCCCATTCATAGTCACCATCAGAGCAGACCACATTTCCACACATTACCAATGCAGACCCCATTTGCACCTGTCAGCCAGGCAGACTCTATTTTCATCCACCTTTGCAACTGTCACCTGTTACCAAGGCAGACCTCACTTGCATCCATCATCAGATCAGCCTTCATTAAAGCAGGCGCTATTTGCACCCCACCAGAGCAGACCCCATTTGTACCCACTACCAGAGCAGACACCATTTGCACCCATCACCAGAACAGACCCATGGCATGGGCACCTGGTATCAAGGCAGGCCCCATTTGCATCTGTCATCAAGGCAGACATTTGCATTCACCACTAGAGCAGACCCCATTTGCACCCAACACCAGCCCAGACCTTATTTGCACCCATTACCAAGGCAAACCCCATTTGCACCCACCACCATAGCAAACCCCATTTGCAGCCACCATCAGAACAGACCCCATTTACACCCATCACCAAAGCAGATCCCATGTGCATTATGTACCATCCAACTGACAATCAATCAATCACCATTCTATTTACACTATCCAAGTAATAGCCATATAGCAAAGATAACCAGTCTCCCCTCAAATTCAAACCCTAAGTTAGGATTTACATCCACCCAAGGTCCACCCTAAAACATCCTATCAACCCTAACTCAGCATCACCACTCTCTGGCACATTCCACAAGCACAACTCACATACTGTCATTTGCAGAGTAGAATGAAGAATGAGTGGACATGGCATGATCAGCATCACCACTCTCTGGCACATTCCACAAAGCACAACTCACATGCTGTCATTTGCAAAGCAGAATGAAGAATGAGTGGACATGGCATAATCAGCATCACCACTCTCTGGTACATTCCACAAAGCACAACTCACTTCCTGTCATTTGCAGAGCAGAATGAAGAATGAGTGGACATGGCATGACCACCCTCACTGCTGTCTGGCACATTCCACAAAGCATAACTCACATACTATCATTGCCAGACAAAATTTATCATATAAATCAAAATGATCATCTTTACTCATTTGTAAATATAAATGACTTACTGTCTACATGATCCATAGTTGCATGCAATTTATTAGCACAACTCCAATTTTGTGTTGAATCTGACTTGAATGAAGTTGCCTCACCCAAAAGTGTGGAAACCATCTTTCAAGTCTTTTAGAAATGTTGTCCACCTCATATGGGTGCAGTGCAGATTGCTGATGATCATCCACAATAGATATAATCCTTTTGCTTATTATAGTATCTATCTTTAAAGAATATTCAAATTTCTCACTTACTCTCCAATTGCATATTCAATACACAATTCCATGTTTGTTTCCTGTGCAGTAAGAAATAGCAATTGCAAAGCCTTCTCATCCAAAGCTCGTGCTGTCTTTTCCAGCAATATGTTACAACCTTCATCTGAGTTGTGCATTCCTTCAATATATGCAACCATGTGAGCTGACTTATTTATTAGAAAACAGAATCAATACCTTCAATTCGAACACTGCACTTTGGTGCATACTTCAATTCAGAGAGACGTTCCCATACATCAGCATTATCAAAAATTCCCTCTACGAGCTTATGTGCTTTTGCCTTCTTCTCCTCTAGTGGCAACTTTTTATCATCACCAGTTAGTTTGCGCATGGCTACAGTCAATAATGCATCAAACTTTGTGAATGCCACAATAACAGGCACTAGGACAAGTTGTGAGCTCGAGAAAACCTTTCCGAAAATGCCGTCACCGTTTTTTGTATCACATTCATCAAAAAACTTTTCTTCGGAACGTTGAATTGCGCGATCCAATTTATCCATTGGGATACAGTACCTAAAGTTCAATATAATGACCGGTCAATGACTCTTTCCGCACAGCTCACTGAACTAGTATACCAAATAGCATGGATCCGTTTCTTGAGCAACAATGTGTCCGCACGATCTGTGATGAACTCCTTTAGTTGTTCGAATTCGTCTACAGATCCAGCTTCAAAGCCCCGCGAGTCATGAAAGACGAATTTGTTGTTGCTCCGGAAGATCAATTCGTTTTCGATGTCATGCATTCCACGCTACCATTTATTAGTAAGAATGTTCCCCGTGTCTGAGTCCAATATGTAGGGATCCTTACCCCCCTAGATCCCTCAACGTGGGTCAAATCGATCTAGTCGCACAGTCCGAGTCGGTAAACTGGTCGAACATAGGTATCAAACGAGGGACGCGCCTTGTTGCCTTCACCATCATAGACCTCTGGGTTTTCGGTAGTGTTACAGATCGCGCGGAGAATGGTTGTCTTTCCAGCGTTCGCGCGCCCAATGATAAGGATCCTGAAGCGGCCAAATTTCTCTCGGATATTTTCAAACCCGCCTGTCTCGTTCGTCGCCATATCTAGATACCAAGTATTGTCGAATAAAATTTGGAATGTAAGTTGAAGTAGTAGTCACTGTGAGGACAAGGGAGGAAGAGGAAGAATGTGCTTCATCGATCCGAGTCGTATCCTCATCTCCTTCCGACATCCGGTTCCGGGTGGCAGTGGTCGGATTCCGGGTTGCGCCGGAGACTGCCAGGGTTGGGGCGAACGCGGTTTGAACGGCATCTCTGGAAGGGGTCCCAGGCCACTGAGTCACTACATAACCTGGTGACAAGATGGAGACTGTATCTCTCGATCTGATCACCTGACCAGTATGTACTGTGGCCCCAAGTTGCAACACCGTGACCACGCTTGGAATCCCAATGCGCGAGCGTTGAGTGAGTATTAAGTAATCGAATGAGCGCGGGAAAGCTCCATCGTGTGAGGAATAGGCTGGGGAGGGATCAGACGAGAGTGAGGCGGGGACAGAGCGTCTGTGGCTCTCTTGCCTCCATCCCCCATGGTTTGTGGGCCTTTCATACTACTACTACTCTATTGCCAGCATAATTGATACATTCTGATGACTGATCTTCTCGAGGAGAGTCACCTTCGGGTCACGTGGGTTGAAATCGATCCAACAAGGCCAGGCGTGACGCATCATTTTCTCAGACAAGGCTCTGCCAAAAAAAATGTCGTGGTCGTGGGTGCGGGTGCACGACTAGTCCATGAAGTATCCGAACTTCCTCGTCAATATGGGCACTCTCTCCCTTACAGCGCCTACGCTTCCATGTAATATGAATTCTTCCTGTCAAACGCATCGAAATGGCGCTGCATGAATATCCGGCGAATATTTTGATGGACCTGAACCTTTTGGATCCCGGAATGCCATGCCGGCACTGAGGTTAAGGCCAGCAAATCGGCAGCTTTCCTTCTTCCTATGCAGACGTCGTGCAACAAGTCGATGCAGGCCCACTTGTGATTGCTATGCGTGCAGAGTATGTACATGTACGTTCCGAACTAGAGACAGTCCATGAGGATCGTCCGTCTAGTGACTATAATATTTTTTTTTCCTGATCGAGACATGGTCCGGCTAGTACTCCAATAATGTGATCGCACCGTCGACATGCCCGAGCGCAATCCTTCCCGCCTCTTCCTCCATCGCGACACACATCCAGACGTCATCCTTGCAGACCTTAAACACCATTGACGCGCCACTCGATTGGACGTCACCAGTAACACCAGGCTCTGCACTCGTCACGGCGGCTGGCATCCCCGACCTGGTGTGTAACACGTCCCGACTCGACTTTCCACTGCACAGCATCCACTCCAAACCACTGGATAGTCTAACACCGACCATCCTCCCCGCCAACCGCTGACCGTGCTCGCTCGGCCCTAACCACTCCTCGGTGTGATGAACGACCCACAACGCTGTGCCATACCGCCCAAGTATCACGGTAGACTGGCCAAACAAACGAACAGGCGAGCCGATGGTGTGCGTTGCGCGTGGGCAGGGATCATACGGTAGATTGTATTCTGTCGTCGGCATGGATATATTCGGGATTGATCCACGAGTGCAGTAAGTGGCGTTCGGGCGTAAGACATAATGATGTAGGACGTTCACTGATCAGGGATATATGCTTGCAAACCGAACAAACAGATGGATCGGGCGGGGACAAAAATCAGAAAAAAGGTATATTGGGTCGGAGGAACTAAACGGGGACACCGACGGAGACGAGGTCGAGGTCGAAGAATGGGACGAAGACAGGGAATAGGACATAGGCAGCCTCGGATTGACACCTTCGGCGGTGGGTTTCGTTTTTACGCGTTTGGTTTTGGGAGAGGTGCTGACGAATGTTGCGGATAGATCTCGATCGCATCCTGATGTATCAGCAACTTTGGGAGATGGACTACGCAGGAGAAGAGATCGGTAAATGAGAGGCGTCACTTAATTATATTTGTATTGTTATGTGTAGTCCTGTGGTGTGTACGCAGAAATATTCTTGAGTCCATGAAGACGTGGAGCGAGTTATCCAACGTGACGCCGTGACGCTTTCGAAGGGACCTGAAAGTGCTCACCGACACACGTATACTCTTGCCCACCACTCATCACAAGAAGAACACAAGTATGATGACAACTGAGCGGCCTGTTCACTATCGCTGTATAGGAATGAGCAATCTTCAACAACGCCAATATCATGAAGGGAGGGACCTTTATTATCCTCGCGTCTTCAGATCGTGTTCATTATGCCAGGGGTGATGGTGTGGTGTACCTCGTGTTATGCCAAGTTCATGTGCCTAAATACAGATTGTCCCGCTTCTCGACTCGTTGCCTTTCGGTCGTGCGTCAGCCGTGGCCCTAGTGTCACCTGCCTGACTTGCCTATAAACGCACGGCACATCCACCGCTTGGCGAATGTCCCGGTTCCAATCCCTGGCTCTGTCGCACCGAACTGCTGTGGTGCCCCGGTTGAACCAAAGTCAATTCGCTGAACAGAGGCCGAGAGCACACAGCTATGCGCGACCATTGGATTGGCGTTCAGTCAAGGAGTGCCTGCGATGCAAGTGGTTGTTTTGCAACAACGGATGTGATTACCTCTAGTGCGGTGAGCTGACAGTGTGCGACGACTGCGTGGAGAAAGGTCGGATATTATTCGCGTCGGGATCGCGCCTATGTCGGACGCGACGTCCGAGTCCCGGCTGATATAAGTCCATGTTGTAGCGCCAATGATTGTCTAGTCAAACTTTGCAGGCGCTGTGCGGCTGAGGGGCAATGCGAGACAAAGTTTTGTCGTTCATTAGTGAGGCCACACTCTGCGACCCCTGCAAAGAAGATGATTCAGCGAGCGATGATACAGAATGGTGGGGGGATGGCAGACCCGATAATCAGAACGCATGTGTACATAACATCGATTGCGTCAATGATTTTTCGGAGGCAGGGCCAGTCGGTTGGTGAGAAGAGCGCGTCGGGACTGCGAATTCTACCGCGGACTCTGAGGACGTCTCCTAAGGATGAGCGCGTCGGACGTGCATGCTTGCCGAGATCCGATGGGACCCGG
>JBBPLX010000390.1:0-25426 GCA_038090015.1 Leccinellum albellum | reverse complement strand
AGTATCCGGGAGGGTGGAGGAGAACTTGAAGGCGTATCCTGGGTGGCTTGTGGAAGATGCATGCGACGACAAACATGAGAAGAAAAATGAAATTTATTATTACTTATTATTCTATTTATGCGGCGACAGCGTAGAGCATGCTCTCAACATGGGACGAGACTATTGTCTCAGTGTAAGCACGTCTAAAGTTTTTCTTCTCACACCATGTGCAAGTTGATCTCTTCTCTCTCTCTCTCTCCCTCGGATGAAAGTTGCACCCTCGCCAAGTGCATCTCCATCCTGTCCATCTCTTGCAGAACCCATAGCCATCTCCCGACCCTTCTTGCCCCCTTGCCCCCCCCCAGAAACCACGAAATTCAGTGTGATACCTCGGCGCAGTATACAGTACTTCAGGAGTACCGACGCTCGCTCAGATGATCCCTCGTCCTATACTTGTCTTCGACGGTACCCCGACCACCCCAAGTGTGCACATACATACTCCTAGCCCCCTCCCCAAACTCCTTCACCCCAACCCACTTCCCACTCCTGATTACTCTCAGCCCACTTCTCCCCGCACCTCTGACATAAAGCATACTCGCATACCGATGGCTGCTCGCCCGAGAACAGCAAGTACTTCAAGTCATGCTCACATCATCAGCCACTGAGAAACAGTCGCAATTGTGCTAACCACTGTCCACATCGAATCCCCACCCTCAACAGCTCCCAAATCCTTGAATCGCCAAGCCAGGCAAACCTCAGCCGACAACTTCTATACGGCATCAACTTTCTAGCATCATGAACGAACCCCTCTCTTCTCCACGTCTTTGTTTACCTCTTCGATGTGTTTGAGAAAGCAAGATCCCTTATTTCCTGACTCTTGACCCTTCAACGATTCCGAAGAACATCCTTTTGAGCATGAGGGGACGTACGCGGAAATGGTGGTGCCAGTGAGCTGTGCATGGCAAAGTATGTGAAGATGTCATAGATTGCCAACTATGGACACAACCTTTGAAATGCTATTTGGGGGCAGACATGCGACTTGTCCAGTGCAGTGAAACCTACTCATGGGCGGAAGAGGGCCGACAGTGTGGATGCTGGCACTCATGAAAGTCTCTACCTCGACAATGAGCCAACAAGGGACGTGGAAATGGTCCTTGATGAGAGTCCACCGATATTGAGGGTAACCATGACACTGACACCGACACATTCTATGATGCATACACTGGTATTGATGCCGATGCGGACGCCGACCATACCATCCGCTTTAGCGCGTCTATCCCTCGCCCCCCACTCACCATGGTCTCTACTGTCCATGGTGAAACGCCTAAGAGAGCGTACAATATACACCTCAAGCAACTGGGAGGAGACCTACAGAAGATCATTGTTGCATCCAAGACATTCCTCATGGAAACACTTCGACATCCCCCCTCCGCTGGCTCTGTCATTGACGATCGACTGGACAACTGGCTACTAGTAGTAGCAAAGAGCTCCAGACATTCCTAGACACATTGCAAGAAATGGAAATATTGATTCAGTTAAGCTTGAGTGGTGTCATGTCAACACTGTGCAATCTTTTTCCCCCCGAAGACAAGTTCAAGCAGGTTGTTCGAATCTTTCAGCAATGCAGGGTTTATTTCTATCTCTTGCTCAACACGAATATGTGGTGAGAGATTTCGAATGCTGCAGGGACTCATCTGACGGTGATTCTGATCTCATTGGTTTAATATGTATTCGCAGGAATCACGAAACTGCCACCATGGGCCAGCCAGGGCATTCGACTGATACCCTAACTACCAAGCAAAGTTTCATTGATCGGAAATGGATCGCAGTACGTCCACCATCATATGTCAAGCAGATGCTGCATTCTTGACAAAGTTCATCATGAACAGAGACACAGTTAGATGAAATATTGGGGTGGCTTGACTCATGGGACTGTGCAGTGAAGCAGGAGGACATGCTTGAATTACGACAACGACACGTGCATGTGGCTGCCCGGTGAATATCAAGTGTGGGGATATGGCAACAATGGGTTCTTGTGGTTACATGGGAGACGTACGCACTCCACAATACTACAATTTTTCTTTCGGTTAACATTGGGATGGCTTCAGCCGGGTCTGGAAAATCAGTCTCAGTGTGCGTTTTCATCCTACTTATTCAGTACCAAGTATTCATTCTTAGGACAGGTTCTTTTTAATCAATAACATTCAAATAACGATAGGCAGGGGCAAACCGCTTATTTTCTATTGCAATCTCTGGAGTGGACGTTCTACTGTTGCTGCAGAGATGATGCGTTTACTCCTTTCTCAGCTGTTGCAGGGGCTTAGTGATCTTGGACTGGACTCCGGAGATCTTCTTCACGTTCTAGCCAAGGAGAAGAAACAGCAATGTTTGATTCTCTGTAGCGCCAAGCGGCTTGCCTCCCTCGTGTGTTGGAGTCTGCGGAACATAGCCACCCTGTGTAGTTGTGGATGCACTCAACAAGTGTGAAGACATCAAGATCCTCTTAGATCTTCTGTTAGTTTTGAATAAAGATGGGGTACGGATATTTGTGATCAACCGACTTCTTCAGGTGATCAAGTACAGGCTTTCTCACCTGCCGTGGCTTCCGTTGGAGAATATGCGGAAAGAAGAGTCTGCGGACATTGGACTGCACATCAAGAGGGAGGTTGATTCCCATTGATGGTTCAGGATTGCTGGAGTTATGCTGAAGGAGATTATTGACACCTTGTGTAGGAAAGCAGATAGAAACACGGTTATCATTTCGCACACCATGTGACGCATTTTCTGTGTTGTACAGGTTCCACTGGATTGAATGTCAACTAAATGCTCTCAAACGATGTTTCACTCCTGTAGAAATCGGAGAGGTTCTCGATAGCCTGCTAATCAGTCTAGAGGCAACATACGAATAAATTATTGTCGCAAACAGAAAAGAAGAGCAGAAGTGTGCAATCACACTGCATGCTCTTCAAGAGTATGGTTTGTAACTGCATTTGAGCCACTGCGACTATGTCAGCTCATCGAGACACTTTTGATTGACGTCGACTGGTGAATGTTGAACCCGGGATACTGCACCCATGCATGGATGTGCATTGCTGGATTCATTAAGCAGTCTTGTGATACATTATGAAGAAACAGACATTGTAAAATTATCTCACTTTGGTGTCAAGGTATGAGACACTGTCATGTTTGTTATTTTCCCCACTGAACACTTCTACACAGGAGTACCTTATGGGAAGTTTTACACAGGAGAATCACATACGACATATCGATGAGCAAGATGCTCATGCGCAACTAACGCAGCAGTGTGCCATGGGTTACATTTCAGCCTGCCTCAAGTTGGATTGGGAACTGTCCTCTAATGGTGAGAAGTCGTTGCTTCTCGAATTATTGGTATTATATTCTTGAGGCATCTTTACTTCTCGGCTATATGTTTCATTGTGGCTTCAAGCACCTTGCCTATGTCGAGCCTACCAAGTCGATTTTAGATGCTGTCGTGGTGCTTCACTCAGTTGGCCTATGACCCACCCTGCACCTAATCCTATATTAAGCATTTCCATTGGGAGTATCAAGTGTGTCCCCGTCCTTTTTCTAATTCTTGCCTTCTCTTACCTTTGCCGTCGCCCTCTCCATCTTGCCCCATCATCGGTTCCCTCGCCACATTGAGGATGGTGCGAAGCGACTGCTACCTGCTCTTGTTCTGGTGAGAACACACGACAGCTACTGCATATCGTCGTTTGCGCTCATACTCAGAGTCAGTGCTTACCCCCTTGTCCAGACTCGTGATGCACAGGCAGGCACACCCACCTGTCCTCGTCTTCTACACCATCACCCTCACCTGCACAGCCCAATGCGCCGATATGACAATGTGCCACCACAACACGACA
The DNA here is from genome assembly GCA_038090015.1 of Leccinellum albellum. Taxonomy (NCBI): domain Eukaryota; kingdom Fungi; phylum Basidiomycota; class Agaricomycetes; order Boletales; family Boletaceae; genus Leccinellum; species Leccinellum albellum. The sequence goes on along the minus strand of JBBPLX010000390.1, from coordinate 21,563 downwards.
ACGCATAGATGCAACAATGACGCCCTCACTTGCCATTGCCCTTGTCTTCAATTATGATGATGGCACAATGACAACAGCAGCATCACAACTTGAACATGACGATGTGACGATGAACGATGACAATGATGACAACAAAGACATGGCACATCATCGTCGTTCACTCCTGCCTCACCAGTGCATACCCATATCCGTGCTACGGGTGACGGGTGAGTTGGTGGGTAGGCAAATATGGCAACCCATACCTAATAACTTGTACGGTACTGTACCCGCTGGTCACATGTACCCCATGGTGAGTTCTATGTAGTCCTCTCCTCCCTTGCCATACAAGCACAGGGTGTGGGTGACCGCTGCGCACTCTCGTTCCACCGAGGGGGGTGCACAACAGTCATCATGTCGCTGTCCACTCTCAGCCTTCACTGGCACCTCGCTCCTGTTGCATGCCCACATGAACGTGCACCCGCTTGTCCCCCCCTTGCCAGGCTGGTTCAGCGAACGTGGTCGTTGTCATTACACTTTTACATATGACCTGGTTACATCCTAGTTACGTTTCACCATACACGTGACAAGGTTTTTGCCGGCACTTCTCGAGTTTGAAAATCAGTTAGGCTTCTGATTGGTTGAAATCAATTGACCCAACGTTACTAAAAGGACTGTTTCATGGGAACTTTCGTGGGAACCCTGGGTATAACATAGTACATATGGTGAAGGGTAGCATACGAGGTGAACAAAAACAAATCCTATATACAAGAACTTGAGGCAGAAATGTCCGAAGTTCCACACGCATCGTGGTCACTACCAGTAGGTTCTGTCTCACTTGACCCAAACAAAGGCATATGTTCTTCGAGCAGATCTATCCCATCACAATTAAGGATATGTTTGATCTCACCAATCTGCCAATCTGCCTTCTGAAGAAAGGCTTTGGCCTGATCGCATCTGTCTGTGGCAACAACTCGCATGTTGTCAAGTTCCTTGATGCGTAGGCAATGATACTGTAGATGTGCTGCGAAGGCGTCCCAGCTTGCTCTCGCAAGTTCTAATGAATGAAGGGCATGAATCCTCTCCACCTCTCGCGGCACTGTTGCAGATTCCTGAATTGCACAACTCAAGATAGCACCCATATTAACAATAATATTTCTCACCATGGTCAGTATCCTTTTGAGCTTTTTGTGAGGTGAAGGTAGTATAGATAACTTGTCTATCCCATCTGAAGGCATCATAAAATCAAAATAGGTCCACTTTTGAGGATCCAGCTTGTTTGTGGTAGGCGGTGAGGAAGGAGGTGGGGAAGCATACAGCTTGTTGGAGGTAGGTGGTGAGGAAGTTGGTAAGGGGTCTGAACACCCATTGGGCTGGACCCTCTTGGGCATGGATGACCTAGGGCTGGATAGTGTTTCTTTTGGTGGGGTAATTGGAAAACTTGACTGGAGCTTGCCCGTAGACATATGTGGCATGTGGGTTGTTCGAGCTTGAGCGTGGGAGGCAAGGGGAAGTTGAAGTCTGAGGTCCGAGACACCACCCTGCTTGCACTCATCTCATACACCAAAGTTTGCAGTAAAACAGATACAACCCGGCTGCAGTACATGGTCCCAAGGGGTGGGGCATGGAATTCTTGTACATGCGCATGTGTGATGTGGTCAAGTTCCCACATCTGGAGGCGCCAGACTCGGAGGAAAAACATGCACCTTCCTATCGTGGATGAAATTCAGCTCGTCAGTGGAGAAATTGGCTTGACATACAAAGTAATCATCTCCAGGACACGGTATGTATCTGTGCAGACTGAGATCAAGATGCACGGGCCACTTTCACAGTTCCAAAGCTCAATTAGGTGCAGAGCAAGTTGTTTCCTATAACATTTAGCACAGATGAGCCACTACTTCTTTGTGCGCCAACCGGTGCTGGGATGGTAAGTCAAATGGTTGTACTTTCAAATACCTCACTCATGCGGTGAACCCACTAACGTTGCAATGATGACCATCCTTAACGAGCTGGCAAAGTACAAAGATGAAGATACTGGTGACTCGGAATTCGCCCTCAACCAGTTCAAATTTGTCTATGTAGCTCTTATATGAAGGCCCTCGTACAGGAGATGGTCGGCATATTTACTTCACATCTTATCTCCACGTTTGGTGCCAAAATCAGTGGGCTGACTGGCGATTCCCAAATGACAAAGCAGCAAATCTCCGAGACCTAAATCATCATGATGATGCCAGAAAAGTGGGACATCATCGCTTGCAAGAGCACAGATACCAGATGCACGAACCTTGCTTGTCTCGTGGTTATCAATGAGGTTAACCTATTGCACGATGAGCGCGGTCCCAACTTGGAAGGCGTTGTTGCTCGAATCCGGAGGATGGAGCAGACAGGTGACTATGTTAGACTTGTTGGACTGTCGGCTACGTTGCTGAATTAACATAACGTGGCAACCTTCCTCCACATGGACAAGTCGAAAGGAATCTTTTATTCCAACTCCTATCTTCCATGCGGACTTCACCGAGAAGAGAGCTATCAAATGATTCCAGGTCATGAACAAGGTCTGTTACGAAGTGTTCCTTGATCAAGCGGGAAAGAACCAAACTCTCATTTTTGTCCATTCTCACAAGGAAACCGCCAAGACTGCTCACTTCATATGCGACATGGCCATCAAACAGGAGTCGATCACGCAGTTCGTGCGACCTGACTCAGCCACTTGGGAGGTTTTGACAGAGGAGGCCGGGAATTTCAAGGATAACAATTTAAGGGATTTGCTGCCTTTCAGATTTAGGATCCATCATGCGGAGATGTCGAGGGACTCTAGTGGAGGAGCTTTTTGCCAACAATTCCGTGTAGGTTTTGGTGCATGGCGACTCGCATGGAGTGTCAATCTTCCAGTACACACCGTCATTATCAAAGGGATATGTATTTACAATCCCGGGAAGGGTTGATGGGTCAAATCATTTTCTTGAGATGTTCTCCAGATGCTCGGACGCGCCGGATGACCACAATACGACATGTATGGCAAAGGAATTCTCATCACGAATCACTCAGAGCTCCAGTATTATTTCTCGCTCTTGAACCAGCAACTACCGATAGAGTCACGGTTTGTCTCCAAAGCAGACAATTTAAACGCACAGATCGTACTTGGAACAGTCAAGAACTGCGACAAAGCGGTGCAGCGGTTGGGGTACACGTATTTTTGAGTGATCTTTGATTGGGGGTTCTCTGACCAGTGTTCTCAGGCATGTGCACATGCTCAAGTCCCCTGGGCTATATGGGGTCGGAGTTGAACGATGACGACGGCTTGATTCAGAAGCGCGCTGACATCGTTCATTTGGTGGCAGCACTCCTTGAAAAGTGCCACCTCATCAAGTATGAGCGGTCTTTTGGTCGATTCCAGAGCACGGAACTTGGTTGCATTCTATGTGATGCACAACTCGATTGCGATGCACAATCAACACCTGTGACCAATGATGTCAACGCTGGAGTTTGTTCCGAGTCTTTGCGCTCTCAAACGAATCCAAGTTACTTCCTGCGAGTGATCTATAAGCTATCCCGTTTGATCACCCTGCTCACAGCAGTTTTAAAGGTGCGACAAGATGCGAAGCTCGAGCTTGCAAAGTTGCTGGAATGTGTGCCTATTCCCATCGAAGAGATCGTCAACAAGCCCACGGCTAAAATCAACGTCTGCAGACATATATATATATTAACTGAAGCTCGAAGGTGTGTCTAATCTCATTCTCATCATCTGCAACTCTTGACCATGGTTTTATTGTTATTTAGGTTTTGTATTAGTTGCAGACATGCTGTTCATGCAGCAGTCAGCTGAATGTATCCTACCTGTCATGTTTGAAATTTGTCTCAAGCGAGGGTGGGCTGGGCCGGCTCGGGCGTGTCTTGCGCTGTAAAAAATGGTGGAACAATGAATGTAAGTGTAGGTTTTTGTGCTCAGCGTCGTCTACACTTACCTGATCGAACCAGGTGGGGCTTGATAACACTGCTCCATCAATTCAAGGGTGTACCCCAGGAGGTCATTAGGAAGGCTGGAGAGAAACAATTCATGCGTATATAAGACATTGCCAAATGGCATGCTAACACAATGCTTTGTTATTCTAGCCATGGTACCGTTATTTTGACTTGAATCCGCCCGAGCTTGGAGAGCTCATCAGTATCCCCAACGTCACCCGCCTCGTTCACCAACTCATTAATAACCTCCCAAAACTTCAGTAAGTGTTTATTTTCATGCGATTGCGAGCTATTGTGACCCACCGTTCCCAGACTACAGGCTCAAGTACAACTCATCACATGTTCCATCCTCTGGATTGATTTGTCTATCCTTCCCAATTTTCGTCAGGACGAGAAGATCCACAGCAATGCCGAAACTCTCTTCATTCTGGTGGAGGATACTGATGGTGAAATCATTCTCTTCCACGTTTTGTTCGTCCTCCGTCAGCGGTACGTGAATGATGAGTACCGCGTCACCATCACAGTCCTAATGTTCGGGCCAGTACCTCCTAACTACTACATCTCCATCGTATCGGATAGGTGGTTACAATGCGGAGACGAGGCTCCCATACCATTTAAGTACCTTATTCTACCTGTGAACTTCCCTCCTTCAACTCACCTCCTCAACCTCCAGCCTTTGCTGCATTCCATGTTGCACAACAAAGAATTCAAGACAATGTATTCGAACATGATCCAAATGTTGAATGCTTCCAAGCCCTCTATATGTCTGACAGGAACATATTCGTTGGTGCACCAACAGGGAGTGGGAAGACAATCTGCACCGAATTTGTGCCGCTCGAGCTATGGAACAAGCGGGACAACCCAAGAGTTGTCTGTATTCAAGAGTTGTATCAAGAGATGGTAGACCAGCATGCTATGGAGTAGTGTCGCAAGATCAAGGATCTGCAAGGCGGGAATGATATTATGAGCCTGGCGGGGGAGACGAGTGCAGACCCCTGCTTGTTGGAGACAGACGACGTTGTGTGTACACCTGGCCACTGAGTGCGCGAAAGGAATGTGTTATTATGCTTGTTTCATGACTTATTTTTTTCGACAGTGGGCACCGGAGGAAGAAAGTGCAAACAATCACCCTCCTTATCATGGATGAAATTCAGCCCATCGGCGAAGAAGTTGATCCGAAGTACAAGGTGACCATCTCCCGGACGTGGTATGCATTTGCACAGGCGGAAATTAAGACTCGCGTAGTTGCCTTGGGCATTTCGCTTGCGAATACCCGAGATCTTTGGGAGTGGATACGCGCCCCATCGCAGGCCATCTTCAACTTTTCACCCAGGTAAGCTTGTCTGTGGGGGCTGTCTGTAGGTCGCTCACTATTCGTCTGCTACATATAGATATATACTTTCGAAGTTTCACCATCTCTCACTACCCCTCTTTGATGATCGCATATCCAAGCCAGCATACCCCACCATTGCACAGTATGCTCCAATGAGGCCTGTCATCTTCTTCGTTTCTTCCCAGCGCTGGTGCCATCTTACCATAGATGGTCTTTTGCAGCACTCTTGCTAACAATGATCCAGATCGGTTCCTTAATATCGACGAAGCGGACTTTGCAGCTGCACGTCGACCACTGTCGGCGACAAGGGACTTGCTCAGTGTCTCAAGCACGGTACCAGGTATTACCACAAGGCACTAGATGAACAGGACTGTCGTCGAACGCTTGTTTGAGCCTGAGCCCACTGGCCCTTCCAGATTGCCCACACTGCCTACTCCCTGTGTCATGCTTGATACTGACATGTGTGCCTGAGTGCCTGTCCTTGCCAGAATTGCCACTCACCCTTGTGTGTGTGCACCCACCCACATACCAACCTCTGGCTGCCTACCTCTGTGCTCATTTGCATGGTGCATGTTCACCCTCACATTCCTAATTAACATGACTGCCCACCCTTTTGTAGTGTTGTCAACTGTCATTTGGCCTACAGATGTACTAGTAGTAGCAATTTTCCCTCATTACATGATATACTACTGTAGTTATTATTGATGAATTCTATTTTGGGGTTGCTATATGAAGGCGACCTTTGACAAACAATGTCTAGGCACCTCAACTAAAACGCAACCTTTAGGGAGGGGACTGTAGTCGAAGGGAAATCCAACGAGAACAAGACTGGCTTGTTCCGTTGCTCGATTCAAGTATATATACTACTGGTACATGCGCACAGACCAAGCTGTGTCTGACGATAAGCTATCTACGACTACCTAATAAGGTTATAGTGGTCTCACGGGTGTGAGAGTATCGACGGAGATTAAATACACGTGTATGCCATGAGGCGGTCTAGACTATGACATCATAGATAAGGACAGTAGCACGTGACATCACGTGACTGATCATGTGATAGCTGACTAAGCAGGTCACGTGACTTTGAAAGGGAGAAAATAAGTGAAAAAGGTAGGTGAATGAACGGGGTTCGTAACACTATATAAATACCTGTCTCAAGGGCAGGAACTATAGTAGTCAATGTAGTCACTGGTAGCAGTGTGCTGACAACATGTGATGACATTGGCTATATAACTATGGCATTACTACAGCCCCTTTTCCTTTTTGCAGATGCTCTGCGGCTGATCAAGTAGCTTTTTGTTTCCTTCATACACCAGCCCTTTCAAAGGCTCCAGTTGAAGAAGCTCTTGAGCCAGTGCAGTAGGCAGGTCATAAGTGACCCATTCAACGGACTCACTAGCCACTCGCTTTTTTTTTGCCCATGATGGATTAGGAATCATAAGGATTCTGGGTGGGTCATCTGCCAAGACCTGTTCTGGGGGTTCCTCCATCTCGCTGGTGTGTGTGGGTGAAGGTGGATACCGGGTTTAGTCTGTTTAACGTTTATATTTATCACCCACGTTCACTTTCCAAGCTTGGAAAAAGCTCCGTATACCCGGACGCGCTGGAAGCATTTATAACCTGGCTTGGAAAGCTTGGTACACCCGGAAGCACCAGAAGAAGGGTCCCAACAATTAACCCTCTACTGAATGTACGGTGTGCGTATCTCCTCGTTTACAGCGGCGGGTTATTATGTGGGTTGAAGGTTCGCATACACAGGGTTTCTCCACAAATAAAAATGGCAATGGAAAGCACCTTTCGAAGTGGAGAAATGGACAAGGGCAAGCCCGGCATCAAAGAAGCGAAGTTGCAGCACACTGAGTGGAGAATGAGTGTCGAAGGATTCATTTTTACTCGCTGTTGTAGGTTTTCCTTCAATTTCGTCTCCACAACTAGCGTTCCATTTTTTGGTAACTTACCCCCCTCTCAACATTTCACGCGCATCACTCGACTCTCTTCTTTTCCAAAGTCTCCCATTGCAGCTAGAACAACGAGCTGATGCTTTCTCTCAGTTGTACGGTCACATCTCACGCAGGTTCTTCATCCAGATGTAAGCAACGTTGTGTCACGATATCAAGCAAGGTATCAGGGGGCATGACTACTTATCTTTAGCTTGCCTCGAACCCATGACACCCACTGCCCGTGACATAGGACTATGAGTGCGCGGATATGTTTCAGTCGTCGCACGTGGAGCAACGTACTAGGGTGTGAGACGTCACAAGGAAGCTACTCCAGATGGGCTGTTATGAGGTCAGCCTGGGAGATACAACAGGCACAGGCACCCCTGCGGCCCTGCCAGTATGCATGCAGTGCTCGAGGAGGCCTGCAGAGAATTCCATCCAAGAAAACCTACCGGACGTGTGAGTGTCTTTGTTATAGACTATGCGCAGTTAATTTACACAGTTTCCACTTGTTTCACAACACAAATGGCATGGCACTCACAAACATATTCATACTCACTACGCTCGATTTGGGATTGCGATCATTTAATGCCTTGGTCAGCGGGTTTCTTTATTCCCCTGGAGCAATGACATGGAGGACGTCATATATACCCTGACCGGCGAGTCTCCCATTAGGCTTTCCCCTTTGCACTATTTCACACTAATATGTCCTCTCATCACCCAGCCCCTTCGCAGGCATCTCCATTCAGCCTGTGTCCGAAGTGGGTCGTCAGGTCGAAATCTCCTGTTGCTTTCTGAAACCCGTGCTTGGATCTCCGAAGTCCTCAGAAGAGAAAGCACAAGCTAGGCCCTGTCAGTCATTTTCCTCTTCATACTTTAGCAATGTCATCCGCAGTATGTTTTTTTAGGATATGCTGCGTCAGTTGGAGTGCAGCAAGGTTGTACTACACTGTACCTTACATAAGTATGAAGACTCTTCTGGCAGGCACAACAACATTAATGAGCTCAGGCATTGGTCCTTTCTTGTCACTGTGTCGAATCACTGCATACGCGTGTGGGCAGACAAGCCGTTCAACAGGATATGTTATTTCATTTTGCGAACTGGAAGATCAACACAAAACATACCCATGGATGAGTCCAGGTGACTCGCGCTTCCCCAGATCTTGGTGCTGTCTTCTTCTCCCTCTCGTCCTTCGGTTTCTCCTTCTCCTCTTCCTGACAAACCTGGACCCCGAGTGATGGTATTGTCCTGTCTCTCGCCTTTTCACTCCTTCTCTGGCTTGCCGTAGTCATCATCGTCGCCCCAATCACAGCCTTGACCTTGGCCACTGTCTGCTTCAGATTCTGGGTCCGACATCGATACAACATGACCACTCTTATGATAAAAAAAATGAAACGTCGACGCGTCTATTCGAATCAACGAGATGATGCGTGTGAGGCTGTAAGTGAATGAGCGCTTTTCATGCAAAGTCATGACTACAACCTTACTAACGAGTCCCAATGCAGCACCCCAACAGAACCGCCTCACGATCGCACCTCAAATTGCAATCCGTCCCCGGCCTCGGCATATGTACTTTTTTTAAGTTAATTGATGTCACATTGCAGAGTGTGAGTGCTGTTCTGATACTTCTCAAAGGGAAGCAGTCGATGCGGTGATGTGGTTGAACAGGTAGGTGTTCATGATGTATATATACTATTATCTAGTTGTCTCTATTGACAAATGCAATGACCTGATTTCAGAAGACATCTTTGGTTCCAGAATACAATCCCAGCTCAAGGTAACAGCTTTGAGCCATGCATTGCGAGTTTACTTGTAGGCAATCTTTGTAGCCCCATATCTGTGGGAAACGAAGATCAATCATCAGTAAATCACCTTTTTTGGCACAGTTACCACATAGGTTACAATTAATTACAGTGGCATGACAGCATGACAGCATGAACAGCGCAACAGCCGACAGGCACACAGTCACACAACAGTCACACAAATTCACAGTCTGACAGGCGGCAGGCACACGGGCATATATTCAGTCACACGCATCCACAGTGTAACACTGTGGCCACGGCCACCGGCAGAGAGGATAACTCATGCTCAATACAGCGGTCCATTCAATCTAGATTGCATGGTATTGACAGAATTGCATACAACATACTAGTATATGATCAAGACCACAATGAACGAGCACTCATGGTGGCATAGGTATGGAACCGCACTATGCAAACTCAGGATTAAGTATATAGAAATCGTCAAACTTTTACTGGCCACGAACTGCAGCTCAATTTTGATGTGTGGAACAATATTCGGAAAGTGTGGTGGTAGGGTAAGGGCCTCATCTAACAAGCTGTTCATCACTGTAGTCAGTGAGAGTGTACAACGACACATTAACGACCCTTACAAGGTTCACTCTTCCGATTACATTTTACATTTGCATTCGAATAATTGGATATCTCAAAGAACAGGGAATCTTGCGCTGAAGGGAAAACTAGTGTCCACGAAATTGTTCAGGGCGTTCACTGTACAAGAAGCAAAGTGGGTATGCAGGGCATCGCGAGACAAGCACACCGCTCCTTGAGCAGCATGACCATTGGTCTCAAGTGTTCCCGCGGTCTTGCGTCAGAAGTATCCTGTAGCATCTTCCATCAACTGAAACCAAAGACTTCAATCTTCATCAAAACCTACAATGCTGGTGGGTCATCCGGTCGACAGCTAAGCTACAGGCTAACTGTCGAGTGGAATCACTGTCTGTGAACCAGGAGGAATGATGTGGCCAGCTGAATTGAGGGATGTGCAGAGACTCGGATGAGATATCATAACAATGCAGAATAAAAAAGTGTAATGCTAGAGAGTCCGTTGTAATGATGTGACCTGCGATCCAGGTAGGTATTCCAGTCGTGCAAGTCATGTCTGCAATAAAAATCAATGATAATGTAACAGACGGCGCGGGACATTTTTGAGGGAAGGACATGAAGTCAACAATCAAAAGCTTGACTGCGATTGTCACGAAACTGCCGCGACTGCAGCAGCAGCGTGGCATTGCTCGGCTGTACCAAGCATCAATGCCTCATTAACGGTGTGAAGTCACTGGATCTCACCTTCTACTTGTTGCAACCTCGTCTGAGGCTGTGACATGGTCGTCTCAAGGTACTTGATGTGGGTCATGGCGTGGTCAGGAAGGGGAACCTTGCTGGACTTCGGTATCCTTGAGCCTGTGGTAGCCGTCACAAAGGTCATCACGAGGCCTTTATCTATTGTCTCATTCCCTAGTGAAATGGGTAGCCAGTTAGCAACGAACTCAATGTACTGGCACATGAGGCCATTGATACTAATCAGGGCAACAAGTACGAACTAAGTTTCACCTATCAGGTGTACAATAGTCATTGAACTTACCAGTGAAACTCCTGTGACCCCGCTCAATATTGATCGCTGTGATGATGTACTGGATTACAACTAATGAGCTCCTCGAAGAATGAGAAACTGGGCATCGATATGCACCTCTTCAGTCACATGATGGAAGTAAAAGAACCCGAAAAATATGTACCCTCGACAGCGGCAAAGATAAATAAACATTGTGCAAATGTAGACCACTGGTCCAGAGAGCCTGGTCAGTTTTGAGTTCTATTCAAGGGATCATTTAAAATATATTCACATTGTGTAGTGTCACTGACGTACTTGTCAGACACAAAGAGGTCGGAATGAATGTGACAGCGGCATTGAGGGGAGGGAGGGGAGGGGAGATCGCTTGAGGTGACTGAAGAGCAAACAAATCAAATCGGTGTGTATTCCCTCAGCATGAAAAGAACCCTTGGAGAATGTGAGACCGAGTATCAAACTGCGCTAGGCAAGATGGAGAGGAAAGAACTTGAAAAGGATATACCTTCAATCGACAGCGGCAAAACGTAAATAAAGGACCTGCGAATGTTGAACACTGGTCCGAGGTCCATCGAAGAGCCCAGTCGGCCCTGCGCCCAATGAAAGGTATTCGTGTTGTCAGAAATGGCTCGACAGCGGCGTTGGGATAGCAGGAGTGAGTTGGTCAACAGAGCGGGCGAGTTGAATGTGCTGGATGGTCCAGGGCAACCGAGCTTAAAAGTCTTCATCTAACGGACAGTTCATCAATGTAGTCAGTGCGAATGAACAGGGACAGAAACGAATGTTACTTACAAGATTCATTCATCCTGTAATAAGTTGGATGCACATTTGTCGAAGCATTCCCAGGCGAAACAAGTAGGCGGTCAGCAACGAACTCGATGTACTGGCACACGAACTTGGAGTTCATCCCAATCAGGGAGACAGGTAATACATCTAAGAATTGAACTCAACGTTGGGAATGTACATGGTAGTCATTGAACTCTTACCAGTGACGAAATCCAATGTAATCTTAATCACCGTGGTGATGATGCATTGGATAACATTCGGAGGGGAGGGGAGGGAAGGGGAGAGGAAGGGGCATCACTTGAGGTGACTGAAGAGCGAACAAGTCAAATCGGTGTGCGTTCCCTCGGCACGACTGAAGAGCCCCTTGAAGAATGCGAGACCAGGTATCAAACCATGCTTCGCAAGATGGGAGGGAGGGGACCTGAAAAGAATATGCCTTCGACAGCGGCAAAATGTAAATAAACGTCCTGTAAATGTTGAGCGCTGGTCTGAAATCCACTGAAGAGCCCAGTCGGCCTGCACTCGATGAAAGGTATTTGCGTTGCATGCAGTCCTTGATGTACCTGTTGGAAATGACTCGACAGCACGTTGGAGGTAGCAGGGGTGGGTTGGTCGACAAAGAAGGCGAACTGCGTATATTGGATGATCCGAGGTAACCGAGCTTAAAAGTCTTCATCTAATGGACAGTTTATTGACGTAGTCAGTGCGAACGAACAAGGACAAAAACAAATGTTACACACAAGATTCATTCATCCTGTAACAAGTTGGATGCGTGTTTCTCAAAGCATTCCCGAGTGAAACAAGTAGGCGGTCAGCGATGAACTCGATGTACTGGCACATGAGCTCGGAGTTCATCCCAATCAGGGCGACAGGTAACACACCTAAGAATCAACCTCAACATTAGCTACATATATAGTGGTTGTTGAGCTCTTACCGATCACGAACTCCGATCAAACGCCATGGAGATGATGTGCTAGATGACATTCGGAGGGGAGGGGAGGGGGGATCGCTTGAGGTGACTGAAGAGTTATCAAACCATGCTTCACAAGATGGGAAGGAGGGAACCTGAAAAGAATATGCCTTCAACAGCGGCAAAATGTGAACAAGCGTCCTGCAAATGTTGAGCGCTGGTCCAAAATCCACCGAAGAGCCTAGTTGGCCCTGCACTCGGCAAAAGGTATTCATGCTGCGTGAAGTCCTTGATGTACTTGTCAGAAACGACTCAACAGTGGCGTTTGGTGTGGCAGGGGTGGGATGGTCGACAGAGAAGGTGAGCTGTGTGCTGTGGATGATTCGAGGTAACCGAGCTTAAAAGTCTTCATCTAACGGACAGTTCGTCGACGTAGTCAGTGCGAACGAACAAGGATAAAGACAGACGTCACTTACAAGGTTCATTCTTCCTGCAGCAGGTTGGATATACATTTCTCGAAACATTCCTGAGTGAAACGAGTAGGCGAATCAGAGGATGGAAATGAACGAACCTGAAAAGAATATGCCTTCAGCAGCAGTAAAGGCAACCAGACAATCAGTAAATGTTGAGCGCTGATCCAAAAGCCACCGAAGAGCCCAGTCGACATTGCGCTTGATACAAATAATCATCTCTATGGCGTCATCAAGGTATTCGCGCTGCACGGGTTCCTTGATGTACGTGCCACTCAAGAACGAGTAAGTCCTGGAGTGGATGTTTTCCATCATTATCTGGAAACCGCAGGAGATGGGGCGATTGTTTGGGTTCCACGCACATGGAGGCTGTGTGGTGGAGTCCCCTCTGGGGAGTGAAGGTGGTTCTCCTTGCCCAGTCATAGAATCTGATGTCATCTGCTTTGAACGTCACAGGTGGGTAAGAACAATGTGCGTGCCCGGGTCGATTTCACAAGGTAGATTTCCAGGTCATCCATGAAAGCATTGAGCTTCCACAGCCTGCACCTCATTTGAAAAGTGCTCGATTCTTGTCCATGAGGCTGCCCGAAGACGAGAAAAACGCAACCACATGTGAAATGAAGTGGCGCTCGTTGTCGTTCTGACGGATGTTCCAGTCGTGTCACCTCGTGGTATTGTGTAGGGAACAGGATGAATCGACGTTTTGACGTTTCGACTCTTTCAAGAGAGGCTCCTTGCCTGAAGGAAGTTAGCAAGTGAATGGGGCAAGACAGTGAAAAACTTACACTCCACACCTGTTTGGTCTGCATCAGCAGAAGAGCGTGGGCTGAGAGAGTAAGCTGGTGGATAGTATAAGACAATGAAAGACTTACATTCCGGAAGATCTACCATGCCAACGAACTTTGTACACAAGACTGTGACACGGAACTTGTCTTCCTCCTTCGATTCGGGCTCATTCGAGACAACGTGTCAGGCGGGACAGATCTTTGCCTCAGCGGAGCGTGGAAAATGTCGATGTCGATGTCCACCAGTGATATGCTACGACATTAAGGTGACGGCGTATTAGATCTAGTATAAAATTAAGTAAATAGTGTTAATGACGGTGCGTGATCCACGGAAATCTCACGTTTGGCGTACTCGACCAGGTATCAAGTGAATATGTTGAGCGAAATGACTGGTAAATCAACCAGCAGAAGTGTATGGGAACAAGGAATAATGCTCGTATTCGTTGTGCCCGACATCGCGTCCTTGAAGGAGTAGACATGTGTATGGGAGAAAGTTACAGCAAAGACCTGACGAGACCTTGCTGTCGATTCTAGCGACACAGATGTTGTCGCAGACGATGGGCTAAGCCAGAAGTGGGCCATTGGAAGGAAGAAATTGTGTCTGAAGTCGACAGGCCATAGCCAGATGCATCACCGTTTGAATATTGATCAAGATGGAGTATTTATTTGGCCGCCGCGCAACACGTGCCAAGGCCCTCACATGTGCTGGTCACGCCAGATCATCTCGATCGAGCCTCTTATGTAAGTAGTACAACCCGCGACAACGTTGAGCACTTGAGCCGTCTGAACCAGTTGATTGGGATTACTATGAAATTCCTGGTGCTCGGATGGTTGAAATCGCCCTACAATCACCATGGCCGGTACAGCCATCATATCGAGCTGCGGCATGGCGGTGCTGGTTGATTCTCGATAAGTGAATGTTCGAAACATGATCATTTGTAGTAATTATGCATCTCAACATTGCATATACAGACGGTACATAGCTCAAAATGGTGAGTCAGAGATGAATTATAGTCAGACATCCAGACCATGTTTTCCCAGCCCGCACAGCTACATCATCAACCTGATCCAAACTCAACTCATTTTTATCGTCTATATCACAGTGGCCATGCCTGCGACTTGCATTCCTCTCCTGATCCAACCCCCTTCGCTTCCAGTTTTCTTGCTCTGAAAGAACTGGTTGATAAGTTGTGCTGTGATCCAGTCATTCTATTTCTATTTGCAAGGTAGGGATGACAGGCGGGTGGGTGTGTGAAAATGCAAGAGGTGGAAAGCGAAGGCGTGGAGGAAGACGAGGGACGAGTAGGCGGACGGGTGCGCATGCACGCACACATCGCAAGCAAGGGTAATGGAAAATGATGGTGGATGAGGGCTCAAGGGCTCAGGGCGTGTGCATCACAAGTGGGGACCATGGCAAGGGTACCTGCAGGGGTCTATCCATACTAATTCCTATGTATTCTGTAGTGCTGCCACGTGTCCATCTTCATTCGTGGCCATCCATCGTTCACTGATTGTCCAATATTAATCACGACCCGGGCCTACATGATCAGCGCATATGGGAATGATAGATGTGATATGCATACCTAAATATCGGGAGTACAAAGGAAGTTGGTTCTGCGTTTAGGCATCCTTCCATCGCTCTCCGACACTTGTTCGATCGTCAGCCAAAAATCAGGCCGGGGACAGAGTTTCGCATCGGAGATTTGATGTACGCCCCTCGAAGAATCGACAACGGTCGGCGACCTTGATCCCCCAATAGCTCATCAGGTCAAGCTTCCCCTGTTTCGGATATGCGTCGATAGTCGAGGAGAGCGCGGTACCTAGAACGAATGAAACGAGAAAACGAGAGGTAATAAACACCTGAACACATCACACTAGCCATGCAAAAACGAGACAAGGACTCCTTGATGCCCACGACCTCGAGCACGACCGGCAACAGATGGCAGGCGAGGTACGACGCAGCCTTGTCGTTGATGTCGGTGTTATTGAGCACGAGCTGTTCGAGTCAGAGAGGGTCGACATGGATCGCATCTGACACGAGCCTGGACAAGCCTTGCGATCGCAGGTGGTGTATCCCCGACAGGATGAGGTGCTAACATATACATAAGATACACGGTCGAACACTATATACATATACATGACACGATCGGGACGCACCATGCACCTCCGCCCCGCACGGTGAATAAGATCGGCGAGCGAACTGTCTCGGTGGTTATCATGGTAATATGGTAGTGACAGTCCCGGCTTGTTGTTCCCGAGGATGCTGAGCTTCTCGAGACGCCCGAGTTTCAAGGTCATAACGTCCGTGAGAGACGTGAGTACGTCTGTCATCGTCCCTCATCATCATGGCAGATAGCATACCGATCTGTGGGGCCGAGCCCAGTACACTCTCGGGTGCACTGAGATAAAGCGCGTTTGCAGGTTCGGCACAACGCGGAGCAGATAGGCAACCTCCACGCTGGACAGCGAGATAAATGTGAGCGACAACTTTCCTAGCTGAGCGAGGGGCAGTAGGTGTGGATAAGGACTGTGGGAGACAGTGAAGACGTATCTAAGAGACGTCCGGCGGGTGAGATTTGAATAGTGCGTGATGAACCAGTGCACAGAATCTCAGAGAGTCCAAGTTTGCTGAAGTTAAGGTTGGCCATTTTGGATAGGTCAGGTCGAGCGCGACGATGAGCTTTAGAAATGTGGCGTCGGTCCGCCAGTGGGTAGTAATTCCGTAGAACAATTCAATCTTGATGCACAGCAGCTAATCAATACAGGACGTACCAACCACCCCAGACGCTACCAGATACTGGCCCACGACACTCTGAAATGTGTTTCGTTGCCCGCGTAGTGGTCGGAAAGGTCAGCCGGCCAGGTCTGCGGCATCGACATCAGGACTGTAGGTGCTACGACAGGCCCGGGTTGGCGAAGTACTCGTTGGCGAGGGGCAAGAGGAGGTGAATGCCAATGTTGGTCGACTGTAGTAGTATCATTGGACACATGTGTCATATCAATGAGGTCTCCTAGAGCAATGGTGACAGAGTTGGCAGCGCTGTTGGATGTGCAAGTCACGTCAAGGAGGTCGCACTGGGCAATGTTTTCACCATTGACGCGAGAATGCAGCCTATTGTCATAATCGGACGAGGGCAAGGCGGTGCCATAGAGTGATAGGGAAAGGGTGTAGCGGCCGTTTCGGCGGGTGTCCCCAGTCGAACAAAACTGACGTCGAAGGGCCATCCATCGCGATCAGCCCGTAAATAAACACCATGTCTAGATGCGGGAACATGACATCCGTTTGAGCAAGGCTAAGCGGTCGTTAGTCGAACGGTCTGCAAGGATTTTTTTTTTTGAAATAGATCACCTTTCCAGCAACCGCGACTGAAAGAAATCGCTTTCAGAATCTAGGTAGACAGCTCAACTCGCACGTATGTACTGTATCCTCCGAGTTGTCCAGGCTCAAGCTCGCCCCGAGCTGTGCCCAAGGAATTGGATATATGGCTTATGTACTCTTGGGCATGCGCATCGTTGTCCTTTGTCGGTTGTCCTCGAGGTTCAAACGACGCAAGCTTGTCCAGGGTGTATTGAGTGGCCTGTGGGATCAGCTCAGAGAAGGCAAATGTCCCTCAGTAACGGGGACGCGTGGTCTGGAAAAGAAAGGTTCGAGTCGATAACAAGGTGTCGTTGTGTTTGTTTGCAACTGCTGGGGCACACGAGAGACGAAGAGGGCGATAGTGCATTTGCGCGTAGAGGGAGTCGTCTGGGGGAACGGTTTCGCCGTTGGCAGCCATGAGGGCACTCTAGCGTGGAGGGGACAGTTCGGCAGCATCGATGGACGTGCCATGGTCGTGGTCGCGGTTAACAAGGTCACCGAAGGGCAACGAGAGGCATGAACCAAGTGTCGACGGGCTAAGTGACCACCCGCGCCGTGATCGGCAGAAGGTCCCATATCTGAGACATGTAGTATGCTTCCGAGAATGTTGTGAACTGGTAACGACGACATCAGCCAGCACGGTTCGAGAGCAGAGAAACAATGTGCACCTTTCCATGTAGACGCTTGACGTCCTCCCCGACAAAGTGAATGAGCTGCGTTTGATACTGTTGGATGGAATCTCGAATCTGTAAGTGATCGAGATCCGTTACCCGGTCCGAGTTTTGACCAAGGAGTAATTCCACTAACACCACTTGAGCGAACATTCACCATACCATCACTGACAGAACTTAGAATGACGCGATTCAACATATTCGTTGCGTTTTCTTGATCTCGTGGAAGAAGCGTCATTCGATCGCTGAGAGATAAAAACATCTGACGTGCCATCCTTGCGAGTTCCTACGCCTGAAAGATGATGCAATAAAGATTGGCGAAACTTGATAAAGACACATTGATGACTCGGAGAGGAGCAGCGAAGTTCATAATTGTTTTCCACAGCTAGCTTATCCTCGACGCTCGTCTTAGTTTTCCGTTTCCACAACGACTGTTCGTACTACTAGTTTACTATGATTACGAAGAAATTGCATAGTAGAACTCTTTGTCAGAGTAACTATTCAACCAAAATGACTGAGAAAAATGCAAACTATTACTACTCGTAAGACGCGGATCAGCGACCCTCCCAAAGCGAGGAACAAGATGGGCAAAAGACCTGATTTGATCAAGAGGGAAAACATCACCCAACAATGCGCCCGAGGCTTGCGTTGCCCGCTTCAATACATACAGTCCTGTGGCCGGATCAACTTGCAATTGCTGTTGAGGGACCACGTCAAATCTCCGAGTGTAGATGAGAAAGCGCTTGTCCCACACTGTATTGCATCCTCTAGGAGAAAGAGGACACATAATGAGGCAAATCTCAGCAACGGCATGACCTGTTAGAAGGGACTCGTTTGTGTTCGCTTTATTTATATATATTGCATAAGTACCTGTAAGACCGCTAGAAGGCCATTCATGGCGTTCATCTATGTGTAATATTGCAGCATTGCGACGACCATATTCCCATGCGCGGTTAGCAGGGTGAGCGTTGATCGTAAACACCGGGCCGACAGAGGTATGATCATGATATAGTTTCTGTTGGAGACGAACTTTGTGCCATACTTGAATCTCGCTGAATGGTAGATGAGTGTCCGCATGTGCACAATGCTGCCCTCCAAATGAATGAAAATTCTGCGCGTCAGGTCCCGAGCGCTCCAGGTGATCAGCAATGGCTGGTAAAAGGTCTGGAATATTGAATATTTCAGCGGCTTGGTCGATTGCAATGCACTTGATAGAAGGCTCGTAGTTGAGATGGAAAGCGGTCGGCCCAGATGTAAAGGTGCGGACTGGGTGTGGAATAGATCCCAGGATAGCGGTCAAAAGCTTCTCAGCAGTAGCAAAGAAGTTGGGAACAGGATGTTTCGGAGCCCAAATATCATTGAGCACAGCTGTGGGATGCTCCTCAGAATCCTCATCTCCTGCACTTGGATCATCATAGTCCTTGGCTCTATCATCTGCTGTTGCATTAACCTCTGAATCTGGAATATCTTGACCATGACTACCATCCAGGTGAGTATGAAGGGCAGAAAGCTGAGTTGCTGTCTCGAAGGCCCGGCACTTCTCCATTTGATCCAGGTAGCGGCAGATTTGTGAGTCAAAATGATGATTGTTTGTTGAAGCTGCTGGGTCTTTCACCACTTTGATGTGCATGCGTTCAGTTGTATCTGCTGACCATTGCATTGGTGCACCAAGCTGGCTTATGCTAGGTACAACACACTGCATCAACTCAAGTTTTGGGATCTGCCAGTGGTCCAGAGCATTTCCACTAGTTGCTCCCCTTCGCAGCTCTTTATCAATGATAGTATGTTTGTGTTCATGGAACTCAGCAAGAGCATTCTTGATCTTGTCACGAGTCAAAGAAGTGATGGCATGGGCTTGATCAAGGTACCGAAAGTCCATCAAAGCGCGGATGGCTATCACAACATTTATTGGTGCAGCACCAGCAATAACTGCTACAATGTATTACTGGACATCACGTTTTGCATGACCTGTAACCTGCTTCAATGTGGTGATGCCATCCTTGAAATGCCGTAGGCCAACAATTGGCTGTAGAACAGAGTAGTGGAAGTCAAGTTCTTAGGATCCAAGAGCATTTTTGCACCATTGGACATCATGATCCCAGAATTCCCCATGCCAATGATGCAATGACTCCGGGGACAAGAATCTGGCAGGATCGGACAATGGCCAATTGCGCCAAAACGGTTCGGCAACTCCACTGAGCCTGAAGTACTTGCATTGAGCAAAGTACCTCTCCACATCATTTGGGTCACATGTAATGCAAGCGAGTTGTGCAAGTGTAGTTGAGCGGGTACACGGTTCTTGCCGAGTAGCATCGCCAAACTCTTTGTAGGATGCCATCGTTACCGGCAAGGTCTTGCCACGTATGCATGCCACCATGCAAGCTTCTGGTGTATCGGCGATAAATGCAGTGAGTGGGGTGAAACAATACCGAAGATTTCCGACAGGGTCAGACATCATACAACCAATACGTGCAGCGATCTTGAGAGGTTCCAGAATAATGTCGAGGGATTGATGATAGAGGTGTGCATCGAGGACGGACCGCATTCTTTGCTTGGGGTGAAGGAACTCAGCGATCGGCATGAGTGCAAGCAATAGATATGCATGCGAAGAGGCCTTGTTCCATACAGCCATTCATATGTTGGCCAGACTGATCAACAGGGGATGAGCGACCTTTCCGCCACACATGTTGGTGATATGCGTCTTATCCAAGGATAGGATTACCCCACATAATGTTGCACCTTCTGGAAGCTTGGACTGCATCGATCAAAGGCAAGCACATGGAAGGGTTTGAGCATGACTCACTTGCATCTGCCACGTGACATCAGCACTCATCCATTCGGTATATTCCCAGACTATCATCTCTGCCATAGTAAAAAGTCGGAATGGGGTGTAGTCCATGTGTGATGCATAGTACGGGTGGTTGAATAGCGATTCGACGCATTCGAGAGCATCGCGGTGGTACAGTATGACAGGATGCTTGGTGGGATGCGACGTAGGTATGATTCTGTAATTCCAACACGGTCCAGGTGGGAGGAGCTTAATGCGACTTCGCAATTCCTTCGCAGTCTGAAATGAAAGGGAAAGGGTCCATATCTACCAGAGGCGGTGATCGAATGAGCAACAAAAAACATACTGATTGAAAAACATACTAAGTTCAATTTGAGATGTTCGTTGATTTTTGCCATACTTAGGGGAGATTGAAGCAGATAGTTGGCCATTTGCCAATCATCGTGACTCGAAAATGGGTAATATAAATTGCTTCTGTGGTGGACTGCATAGGTATCCGTCTCAAAATGATCGAGAAATGTCTGGCCGGCACCATAGACTTTGCCTGCGCCAGGAAAGTACTGAACCTGATGACCCAGTCCTAGCGAAGTTATGAGATTTGCAGCGGCAGATGCAGAGGGTTGAGAATCTGCTTGCTCGCCATCTGGCTGGTCAAGGTCCATTGTGTCCGGGTCATCATTGGGGAAAAAGTCAAAGTCATCATTGGGAATGGGAGGTAGATCTAGAGAACGCCGCAATGATGGTGAACGTGACTCAGAGGAACTGTCCTCGGAGGAGCTGTGTTCCTCTGTAGCATCCCTGACGGTCTGTGGAAGAGCTACAGGACCTCGCTTCCACAAATTGCACTTGGTTGTTGTTTGCGAAAGATGAGCTGTGACGCCCCGATCTGTAGGGAAGTGCTTTAGACACTGTGGGCAGTTCAGCATTGAGCTCGAGGAACACTAGGATGCGAAAACGGGTGATACAGTGGTGTTTGAGCCTGAAGCAAGATGGGACTAACTCACAGTGCGGCAAGCCTCCCCTCCGAGTTGTTGCATTGCATAACTGTACGCATGGAGTGTGGCTCCTTACTCCGCGGCTGTTGATGTGGCACAGCATAGTATGATCGAGCCTATAGCACAATCGACGACTGCTACTGGGCTGATGGCAGCCCGGCTCGGCCACATTTCCTACAAATTAGCTGAAGTCGGAATACGAATTGAAAGGGAATTTTTGC
>JBBPLX010000389.1:0-25525 GCA_038090015.1 Leccinellum albellum | reverse complement strand
CCCTTTCCTTATCCCCAAATGTTGTACTTCCCTCTATCTGCTTCCTGGTTGAAGTGGGACGCTTAGGTTTGTTTTTAGATATTAAGACCGACAGGCATGAGGTCTGCTCGGCCCTGCTTGGGTTAGAGGTTATTCAAGTTAAACTACTTCATAAACGTCCATCTACAATCATTTTATCTTCTTTTGTGTTGAGTCAGTGTGACAAAACTCAATTTAGGCTTCGCGTCGGTCTGCGTGTGTCGGTCAATTCAGTATGAGATGTCCAAAGGGGTGTATTAACGCTCATGCAATTAATTGATCACATACATATTATATACACAAATCATTGTATCTTCTTCGTTTCAACACAGCGGATGCGTCGAGCTCAATATCCAACTTCGGGAGAAAGTGACTTGAGTTAGTACCACTTACTACTGGCGCATTCCTGATCTGATGGTCAATTGCAGTATCGAGGTCATAGTAGTATCAGATAACGCCAGGGATCGGAGGTTAGCCCTCTCCTGATCATAGCAGTACCTGAGTCAGTCCTAGTCCCTGGATAAAATTCGAACCTTGGTTCTACCCACAGAATGATCGATGAAGTCTCAATCAAGAACGTGTATGTTTTCTGCCAGTCAGACTTTGAACCGAATCGACGGGCCAATATGTTATCTTCGGCCAACGTGGTTGGTTACGGTTGGGGTTCTACTAACCGATAAGTTGGCCACGGGTCCAATGGTGGTTCGCACCACCCTGAGCCTGGCGAGCTCTGATTCTCACCGCCAGCCACGACGCCACACAGGGATTCCACTGAGATTCAAGCTTCAAGGGCCTTCTCGCGTCTTCCAATCATAAATGCTTGTGGCGAACAAGGATGAACTAACTTGCCCACGCTTTTACTGCCTGGTTGAGTTTATTACGTACGTAAGTTACTGGATTGCATTGAACTGTTGGCATCGATATCAATGCCAATGAGAACGTTGGTTGAAAGGTCGAGCGTCACGCGTCACGCGTCACCCTCAAATGTTCGCAGTGATCACTATGCACGATAACTTCTTGGTCTTCGCCCATCACAAGGGTTTTCGTGGGTTGAGTAAGTTGTGATTGTGCCCTCTTAACACTTCATTAACTCGGAAAACCACTGACACATCAGCAATCGTGA
Source organism: Leccinellum albellum (assembly GCA_038090015.1). Classification (NCBI taxonomy): domain Eukaryota; kingdom Fungi; phylum Basidiomycota; class Agaricomycetes; order Boletales; family Boletaceae; genus Leccinellum; species Leccinellum albellum. The sequence continues at coordinate 24,384 of JBBPLX010000389.1, read as the reverse complement.
TCTGTCGAAGATATAGGGCATTTGATATTACACGCAAAGGGACTATTCTTTCTAGAGCCGACGATGACCTTTACAACTTGGTTAGGACAACCTAACGTTACATTGCACTTGACAGTCTTATGCTTATGCTGAGCTGAGCTGCTTGCTCACTTAGTAGGATTGTCTCTTCCTCTTCTGAATTACAATTTACCCTTCGGACTAGGTTAGAGCTGCATTGGCATCGACATTGTCAACAAGACGGCGACTCCCACACGGGTCGACAAGTTAGTGGACGAGGTTTCGAAGAAAAATACAGAATAACGTTCTGAATCACGTTCCAAACGTTCCTTACATTTAATTTTGCGAGGGTTCGTTCCATTATGTGGATCATATCTCCTAACAACCGATGACCCTTTCCGAAGTGGCTGATCCATTCAGGTTACCGCCCTGAATATTCTGTGAGATACTGTGTTTCTACTTCCGTCATTGTGATCACGATTTTAGGCCGTGCGGGGGCTACTAAAGAGTAGAGAAACAAGGAACCTTTTCCCGGCACTCCTCTCTTCCCACTCCGTGCAGGAATCCAAAAACTCTCAGTTGACAGTGACTCGTATCTGCACCCTCGAACTGCAACGATGGTCCAATGGAATGATCCAGTTTTGTTAGAACGTCTCCAAATCATCGACATGAATATCATATTTCTCCTGCTGGGCCTTTATGGGTACGTCCATCTCGTCAAAATCTTACCAAATCCCCAATCCTTGAGTGCTTGACTAGGTGGGAATACTTGCGAACATTCCAAGTGGAGTACGCAGTCATTCGCGGACGTTTAGCCTTCCGGTGGGCGCTGGTAAGTGGCCGATGTGTTTGTCAGAGCCAATTTGGAGCGTTAATCCCTCAACGCAGATACCCTATCTTGTTGGACGGTTGTTCCTTTTCATTTCCCTTCTGCTACTGTCAGTTTCGTCAACGATGATTAGTCAGAGTACCTATTCATTTCAACGCTAGTGCCATCAGAATAAGTCGTGCTTCTGCAAGTATAAGTTGTTTGCGTCAGTTCTCGTTGTTATGAGTCATCCTTCCCCGCTGCTCACCTCTGTTCTGGCTCTTAGCCAGTGCTATGATTGCCGCCGTAAGTAACAATGGAATTATATCGTAAAGGCATATCTTAACCAGAAACTGCCACACAGGTCGCAGGTGACATTGGTCTAGCATGTTCCTCCGTGAATTTCACAATTCGAGCGTAAGTTCGGACCTAGATGTCGGCTGCTCGCAACTCACGAATGCATAGGTGGGTCGTTTGGAAGGACTCCCGTGTAGTGCACGCGCTGTTATCGTTCTTTGTTCTCGGACACTGGGTCGTGCTAGCATTGGGTAAGAATTCGGTTGGTTCAGTTCATCCTCCGCATTATAATCTTGGATTAGATGTTGCGAACCTTCGGCCAACCTATATTGACGGCCAGTGTGGCGTCATTCTCGTGCATCCGCAGCTTAACGCGGCCATCTTCTTATACTGTAAGTCATGTCGTTGCGTTAATGCTGGTGTATTTATACTACGCAAGCCCTGTTATACGACTTCCTTGTCCTCGTGTTGATTGTCTTGAGGCTCTCAGAAGAGAAATCCAAGTCATCTCTGGCGAGGCGGCTGCTTTCCCAAGGCATCATGTATTTCGCTGTGGCGGTCATAGCTTATATTCCTCCAACGGTATGTTCCTCACGCGTGGATATCTTCACTCTCTTGTTTCCCTGGATGTTCCAGCATTAGTTGACGACTGCTCCAGATCTTTTCCTTCGTGGGTAGCCTCGGTAAGACTTATTGCAGTCGCTTCGGGATTCATTATCCGTAATACGAATGTATGCTAGAAATGATATCCATAACTGGTCTTTCTGGTACGTCTGTCGCGCCTGCTGTGCTATGCGCATCGATTGATTGACATATCTGGCCAGCGATGACCGCTAGGTGATTCATCTTTCTCGCATCGATCCGGCCGTGCTACGAGGATAAGCTAATATATTCAACCGCACACCGCCCAGTACAATCGCCTCATACAGATGCGTGAGGTCGCTTCTTGGTCTTAGGCATCAATCAAGGTATGTCTGTGCAGAGGATCAGATGTCCGATGATTATGGGTATGAGATTGACTCAGACACTTTGTGTTAGTGACAGCCAGATGACGCAGGACAGCGAGAGCGGGGAAGAGATCGCATTATCTACCCATATTACGGCGGCGCAAGTGACGCTGCCTACAAGTACAGCGGTTCCCTGAGTGCGAGATTGTCAAGTACGGGTTTCGCGACGTCACGACTCACGAGCATCGGGCGTGACACTGCGTATGACCACTTTTCTTTCTGTCTTCCTGTCTTCCTTCCTTTATTTATTTATTTTCCTCCTCCCTAAGTGTTGTACTCCCCGCTATCTACTTCCTGGTTGAAGTTGGGTGCCCCAGTCTGTCTTCGGACAGACGTATATGAAGGCCCCGCTCGGGCTAGATTAAACTACGTCGTAAATGCTCATCTCCAATCATTTTATCTTCTTTCGTGTGACAAAACTTGATTTAAACTTTGTATCAATTTGCTCGTTTGTTGTTCCATATTCCTCCATATTCCTCCGTCAGTCTCAGACGTGCAACTAAGGAGGTGTATTGTCGCTCGTGTCTGTTGATCATATACATATACGAGTAATATATATCTTCGTTTCAACACTGGTGACCAGCGGGAACATCGAGCTGAACATCTAACCTCACGAGTACCGACGCCGTTTTTTTTTTCTCTTTTTTAATCAATTTATGTCCCATTGTGGAGTACGAGTACTCTATGGGGGAGAGTGTGTCTAAGCTGGGGCCACCGACGCCTATTACCGTAGACGGAGTGCATTATATGTTTCGTTCGTCTGCATGCGCACCACCTATATGTACGCACCATGTTAATCCCCTCTGAAGTGTGTTTTGTGTTTCTAGTCGTAAACTTGAAATCAATCGCCCACCCTCAACTCACTCCGCCCACGTTGGGGCGATGCGCGGTCCGTCACTCGATCGTCGTCGTCTATTCTCCCACTCTGCCGCTGCTAGACTGCCCTCTGGCTGAGCTCGCCGGTGTGCAAGGAGCCGGAAGCAGGACCTGAAGGGTTTAGGGATTCTCCACCAGGGACCATAGTAGTATCCAGCCCTCGCCTAGAAGATGATTGATCCAACTGTCAGAATCGAGCCCCAAGTGGTAATGAGTTCAAGCTAACGTACGTTGTAACTAAGTCGTGAACAAGAGTAGTGGAATGCAGTCAAAGCCATGAACTTGAAGGGTCGTCGTTATCAGGCAGTGTCCGCGGCGTCCCATCCGGGCCGTGCCAGAGTGTGTCAATCTTTCCATCCCTGTCGGATTGCTGTGGGCATCTTTTCCGATTAGACAGAATCCAACAAGTGCACACGTTAGAAAGTGTCCACATGCGAGACGCCAGGAGTACAGAACTTGTTCGTTCCCATGCTTGCTTGAACTTAGAGGTGCTGAATGCTGAAAGATCGCTCACCAGCTTCTTTCTTTCTATCCTGGTTGGTCTAACGTGCCCTACGCCGAGTCCGAGTTGAACAAACGAGCGCTCATATGGCAAAAGGAGATTACTCACAGTAAGTAATCAGAAGGCTTCATCATTCATCGATGCAGTTGGTCGCATAAATTTCTGATCTATTTATGCCATCAGCTCAGAGTCAGCTGGTGTCAGAATACGGCATAGTATAGCTGCGGGGCCGCGCGCGTCGTCAATAGCTTCGGGACCCTGCTGGTTCAAACTGTGACATACCAATCGAAAACTCCGCTTAGATTTGGAAGCTAAACTTTAAGCCTTAACCTCCGCCCAACCTCGAGTCAACGAGTCTCAGGTCTAGTTCCTAGGCAATGATAAATATAGTAGACATGGGTGATCTGATGCATTCGTGATGCATGATTTGTTGGAATCGAGCGGCCGTGATGATCTGATCGATTGATGACCATTACGATTGAATAAAAAGTATCCGATCAGCCAGAGCGCTCCGTTTCTTATCTGATACATGTAACATTCAATCCCCATATAGTACTCACACTTGGAATCCATGATGTAAACGAAACTCGTTGAATTCTACGCCACCCCTGCAGGCAGGGTAGGGGGCAGGAGCGCACCGGCAGGCATGATGCTTCCACGGAACCGTCTACATAGTACAACTTGAACTCGATTACAGCTTAGCAACAGCCAAACAAAAAGTTCGCCTTTATGGCCTACTAGCAGCTCCTGAGGAACACACTGCCTTTGTTCAATTGATGTCGATGTTAAAGCTTAGTGCAGGCAAAGCATCATGCGAAAAGTTCGAGTTCAAGATGTCCATGGCACGACCGTCCAAAAGTCTGACCTCCCCAATCAACTTGCTAGTCCGTAGGTCTCATCCCTGGGGTCGGCAAGTCCAAGGAGACCCCCTCCCCTGAATAGTATGTATCCCAATTAAATTAAAGTACACAAGTCCGATAGATAACAAGTCCCGAGTCCACAGACTACACAAATGGCTGTTCGACTCTTTCAAAGTAACGACCGAATAAAGCGAACGAGGTTAGCAATACACCGAACGTGGCATCGCAACAAATTATGCCTCCCAATTTTTTTTGTAAAGAATGAACGGAATTGAAACAAGAGGGGGATTAAATAGAGGAAAGCATCCTGTCTCGTCGTGTCCCTCTAGCAAAGTTGCCACATTTTAACATAGTCACTACATCCAGGTCAGCCGTCGTGTAAGTCGACAACGAAAACGAGAAAAAACTCACATGATGAATGATCGACTCTCCCCACCCGAACCCCACGTCGGATACCATGTACTTTGAGCGTCCGCGAAGTCCCGCATCGCCGTGTTGGACCCATCCAACCACGGCTTACCGCCCTTGTTGTCAGGGAACCACCCATTGATACCGCCCACCGCCAGGTCCAAGATCAGATAGAACGCTAGACAGACGGGAAATCAGAGTCAGAACAAAGAGAATAGGAATAAAGTCATGCGTTTCGCGGTCAGGGGTTTCCGCACAACAACAATACAGCTAACTTACGTTGGTCAAATGGCGTCGCATTCGTTCCGTTCACCCATGGGTTGTCAAGCACGATTGGGGTTGTCCCATTTTCAACAACAGCAGGGAACCCTCCTCGCGCAAAGAATGGCTCGTTGAACGTGAGCTGGAGCATATAGTTTAGCCGCGAGTCGACGTAGATGCGGCTTCAGGGACCAGGCGGATTTAACAAGGATGTTTACGACACCGCAAGGGAAAGGGGCTTACATGAAATCCGAGTCCCACTCGAGAACATAAGTATGAAAAGCTTCTCCATAGTCGGTCCGGCGTTGCGTCCACCAACCAAACGTTTTGTAAACGGCGTTCAGGAACGTCAAGGGACCCCAGTTGAGCGAACCGCGGACATAGTCAATTCCTCTGCGAGTGAATTCCATCAGGTCCAGAACGATAGTAAAAAAGGGAAACATCTGATCTCACTGATCGGGATATGAACGGGCGTTTCCGCGAGATTCCATGATGTCAATCTCTCCGCTGGCAGGCCAGGGACCATATGTGTTGTTCACCGGAAGCATCCAGATAGCAGGCCAAAGCTGCAAGACCAGTGAGAACGCGGTCGCCGAGGTTGAATATCAGTTAATGCATACCCAGTCACTGTGAAAATGGTCAGACATCATGTTATCGTCATTGAATTACAGGATGCTTACCCTCTCGGTAGTTTGGCTTTGACTTCTACTCGACCGTACCGAATGCTAGCGCTATTCCTGGTGCTGATGCGCGCGCTCTGGATGGGTGGAATGATGGCTCCGGTGGTAGAATTACTGACGGCACCGCACGCTTGGTAGTACGCAGTCGGGTTGAATGTTGTGGTATTGGAGCCTCCGGGAAGCGACTCGGGGTTAGTGGTGTTGTAAGTGCAGTCGGTAAGGTTATACGAGTAGGCGTCGAATACGCTGTCTGAACCAATGACGTCCGACGTCAAGGTTGGCGTGATGTAGAGATAACCATCCTGAACGTAGGAGTTGTTTGTCGATGAAGTGGTCATCTCAAACTCTCCGTTCCTAGGGCGCACAAGACATCAACGTGTGCCATGTCAAATTGTGAGAGGAGAACCTACCCGAATCCCCCAAGTTCGATCTCGTGGAACCAGTTTCCGCCAAATCCAAAGACGGTGTCTGTGTCTGAGTTAAACTCTTCGTCGAGCACCATGCAGAGGTTGCCCTTGAGCATGGGGACGCTCTTGTACCCGAAGTAGCATCGTATCGCAGACGCGACGAATCCAAGGAAAGCAACTCCGTATGTAATGAAATAAGCGATGCGCGCGTACGGATCCTTCTTCTTGATCCAGGGCTTTTCGATGGTGCTGGGGTCATCGAGGAGGGTGGAGCGCATGCGCATTGCCTTCTTCTGGGGGCAGCGGGTGAGCGACGAGTGTGCCGTCATTGGGCGGGATGGTGGAGGCGCAAAGCTCTCGCGCATGCGTAGGTGGGATGAGTTGCGGCTCGCACCCAGGTTGACGTTACGACTGCCATAGTAGGAGGCGTTGCGGGGGAGACCATCTGCGGAGGGTGCAATGGACACGCCCTGGCGGAGAGGGTGAGGGGACTCAGGTTCACCATGTGGGAGAATAGCCGGCGGAGAGGAACCGCGGGAGGACATGTCTATATTACCGCTGTTGGAGGAGGAGAAGGGATTGCCGGTCCCACCCGCCGTGGACGGTCGGGATCCATAGGGACTCGGAGTGTCCGCGGGGCGGTCCGGACGGCGGTCATCACCGATGAAGAAGGGAGACTGCGCGGGCTGTTTGGACGACATTCTACTAGAGAACGGCTCTGCCAGACAGCCATGTTATAGCGTAGAATTACAAGGGAGAAGGGGGGGTCTACATTTCCTAGTTTGGAAAACGAATATTATGAGCCGCAAATGGTTCCGCACGGAGTGTAAAGTCCGATTTGCACATCGAGGATCGAATCTCAGATCCCGCGGAGATTGTTCGCGTCCCGTTCATCGACTCATCCTTGAACGACGGACTAGCCACAAAAAGGATAACACTATATCACGGCTCTCATTGTACCTCCCTTTCTGTCTCACTTTTGCCCAATCAAGAAATAAGATCCATGAGGGGATGTGGGTTCCATCATCCGTCTTACGGCGTGGCACTATGTAGCACCGTGCCTTCTCGACAAAGGTGTTTGGCCCCGTTGATAGTGGCGAGGCATGTACGTTGGTTGACACCAAGGTCAGTCAGCGCTACTCCACATGGGCATCATCGTCCTTCCATTCCGGCATCTAATTACTGAGCGCTACCCCTCGTTCTCGGCACCACTATAAGAAAAACATTCACCCACCGATGTGCCGTTGTTCGACTCCACTATGGGATCACGTTCTTCCCCTTACGACTGCCCCGTGCGTTAACGGGGGTGCTGACTCAGTGGGTTGCACCGTTACTGTACTCTTCATTTCAAATTGGTCCTATCACGCGTTTCAAAACCATCCAACCAACTAATTACGGTTCATGCACATGCCGCTTCTGTTGATGTTCAGAGGTGCCTGGGCTTGCCGCACATATTATCGTCCTTGTGGTCGTAACATACTTCTCCTCCTCGTCCTGAGGCTCTCAGATAACCGAGCATCTAATCCCTATCTCTTGTCAGATTCGCCCTCGCACCAGTATTGGCCACCCGATGGCTGTCTGGCAGTATTTGTACCCCATTACCACGATCCTCGAGATAGCGACCGGCTATCCGGAATGCCGGGATGGAGCGAGGGGGGCAGGCAGATGGCGAACCGAACGGAACCCATTCATCCGCTGCATGCACACATACATATGATTCCTCTCTCGGATTCCTTGTGGCGCCCTGGCAAGGCCCTAGGATTTGGAATTCAAATATACATGCACCGCTTGCACCGACTTTACCCCCGTTTGGTATTTTGATGGTCCTCGTAAAGCCATTAATCACTGCCCACACAGCAATCGAAAGAAGAATAAAGAAAACGAGAAAACTGATCAAGTCAAACGTGGTTCGTGGGGGCGTCAGTTTACCACATGCCCGAACTTCTTTGCACCTATCTCTCACTAGAGGAGACGCCTCAACACGACAACAACTGCCGGTCTCATCGCTGAAAACTCAGCACAGCACAGCTAGATTCCAGAATATCCATCCAATAGAAGTCATCTGACTGCCTATTTCGTGGTCCTCCGATTTGATGAAGTCTAACGCCCGGCTAACCGGGATACGTTGACCCAGCGGATAGCGTTACAGACTGGTAAAGAAAAGAAACCGAATGTATTAGCTAGGACGTGAGTGTCGATAATCAAACGGTTATCTCAGTTGATATCTCAGCAATCAGTGCGTAACATTGCTATCTATCCGTTCCACTGACGCGATCAACGGGCCATACATTCATATATCATGGTTCAATGAATTGCGTTTAGCGCTTTCGGGGTAGCGGGAGTGGGGAGGGTGTTCTCTTTCCAACTCCCATTTTTGTTGTCATCAGTACTAGTGGAGCGGTGTAGACACGATGAATAGCCCAGTGGCAATCGTTATCGCGCCTTCCACCCAGAGGTTCCATCATGATTCTCAAATCTGCACCCAATCGTTGCCGCAATCTCGACGATATCAGGCGAAGGCATACAGATACATAAGTACTGGTACCTATTACTGTAAAGGCTGACGGTGATGAAAAAATAAACAATGACGTATACGTTTCGCTTCAGACCGACAGAAGCAGCGTATCAGTCGGCCAAATTTGATCCATTGAGTGCTCGATCAACGTCGAACGGTAACATAGAACCTCGACGAGTGCTGTACTTGAAGCTCGAATCTTGAAGATAGCCTCAAATTTGAATAGTGATCAGCTCTATTCATCATCTAGTCGATCGCCCGGAGAATCGGGGTGCAAGAGGGCGGGTAAGGACTAGCGAAAGGGGAAAGAGAAATCCAAGCAAAAGGCAACAGATATAGATCGAGCACGCACGAGTCTCACGGCGTTCGCGATTACCATTGCGATTGTGATGGGGATATCGAACCTAGCAGAACAGGGCATAGGCTTACATTGCACAATTAGTTACGCTGTTCATCCCCAGCGTGGCCGTATTTAGAAAATGAACGATGACGTATACATACGTTTTGGACTGCAGTGTGGTGACTGTCCCGAGTTGGCCCTGTGACGATGATCGAACTTTGAAGTTTGAACCTCAATAGTTGGAGATCTTCGAGGAGGGGGTAGTAAGGGTGGTTTATCAGCAGACTTTCTAAGCCTGAGGCGGGCGAAAGCTGAAGATATTAAGATTACGAGAACAGGAAGGCGGCAGAGCATACCACCTATGATAGGTTGGATGCGAACTAAGGCTGTCGTTAGGTTCGACACTCCAGGCGGTCAACTCCCCTGCCTGGTTAATCGTAAGGAGAATCGGGGCGTAGGGACAGGGACAAAGACAGGGCTGATGACATCTGCAAACAGACTGTCATGTCAGAGACTCGGATAAGGGATGTAAAACGGAAGTATACACGTACCCCCAGCGACTACTAGCCACCGGATTTTCATTGCCAACCGCTAACCGGGGTCACTGGCACCCATAGGCACGGTGCGTGTGCATTGGGTTGGGTTTTGGCAAATTTCAAACTGGAAACCCGGGCGCAGTCCCGAAGTTCCATTCTACTCCGATGTTTACAAATTACGATAAACCAATCAAGTTTCCCGATGCGGGGGGTGAAGACCGTCGTTCGCGATTGCGCGTGCGTGTGCAGAGTGTACGCCCAACACGGACGATGCAACGTAGGAAGTATGCGGCTGCTAGCGATATCGCGGGCTCGTGGTCACGGTAGCGCAAATAGAGAGGGTGTTGTGGACGAACCCCTACACCTGCCTTCCTATAACAGGACTTTCGAAGCTGTAAAGAACGAGAACAAGTCGTGGACCAGTATTAAAAATATCACCAATCTTATTGGCGCTGAGCGAAAACGGTCATGTTCCTCCGGAGGATCAGCACCCGTGGTATCTAAGATTGAGATAATGGCATCCCGTTTCCGAACTGCTTTCGACTCCGAGGGACCGGAGACGAATAGAGCAAACGCATCGCGCGACCAGCCCATCCTACTTTGAAGGCCTGGAGGCGCTTATGTTGCTGCACCCTCGAAAATAATAGTGCCGAATTTAAAAACATGTTGGTTCTAGTTGAGAATGGGGGGAACGTCCAAACGAATATTGCAATCAAGAGTTGTTCGGCTTGGCATACGACTGGAGTAATCTTCCTTTAACAACGGTGACAACTCCATGAGACTCCAACATTGTTTGCCTGTGTAGTTCAAGCTCACCGTCCAGCACTGTTGCCTTTTTCTTTCTCTCCTTCTCCTACCGTCAGAATGAGTCACTTGCAACTCCCTGCTTCCGCAATCCACAGTCAGTTAATAAAGAAAACTGTGTGGCTGTCAGGAAATTCTGGCATGATCGGAAATGGTCAACGCCACAAGTTGACGGATGCTAACAATTGTCTGTTTTCGATGTTTGGGTTGGCCGTCTTCAGAACACGATCTCCTTGGAAGAACGGGAAACGCATTTTCTCCCTTCTTTTTTTATTCCTTTTCGCGTAGAATTCACATTTGGGCTGTGCAAGGAGTGCAGGGTCTCGTCGATTGGCGAGATATGTAGAATGAAGAGCTTGAAAATCCCTCCTGCGGCGTCGCGGTCAACCGTACCATGAAACGGGACAATCGGAATCTGGACGGTGGCGCCTACGATCCACTCCATTTGGGGTGTAGCAACAGAGGCCGGATTTTGCGACTCGCATGTCCAACCAACGTCAGCTGGACGTACGCGAACTTGGACGCGTGTATGAAGTTGGATTGTTTGGCACACCAGTGACCAAATACTCGAAAAATACCCACGAAATTGAGAAAAGACACCCCACATATGGACACAACAAGCCGAGGCTAATGTGAGGTGTTCGTATCAAATGGTAGCCTAATGCATGAACGCCGGTTAGCCGATCTTTAGGACCCAACTCATACGGCAGGTAGCACAACACCAATCTCCCTGTTTATGCGATGGAGCAAGCTACGCACCGACGGCGACGTGCTTCACTTTCTTCATTTTCTTTCACTGTTGAATGTTGATATTTTATCTTGATGATAGCCTGCTGGTAGTCTGGACGGAACTATCGATAAGTAAGGCCTCTAGACGACCAAACTCCTCGGACTGGTCCGACGGGGGGGAAATTCTATCCCGGCAGGAACCTGTAGACCGGTACATGAATACATGAGCCCTCGTATGGCCGTCCCCCTTGTTAGGGAAGCTTCCAAGACATGTCCTCCTGGATTGGCTGTGCGAGCTTCACAATTTGTTGCCACCGTGCGGAAGTTGCGATAACTGATCGCCCTCTCATTTTGTCAAAACGTCAGGATAACTCCAGGCATGCATCCATGCACATACACACAACCAGTAAGGTGGTCACAAAATATCGTTGATCAGGCACTCGGATTGATGGATTCTAACTTAGTCTGGACGATGCTCCTTCGGGCATCCTCAACCCCCCGATACTGATTCGCAGATTCTCTCACGAGCGCCACCAACGATGCATACCAAGGGTAGTAGGGGCCTTTCCCGCCGCCTGTGGATCTGATTGCGTATGTCATTCACCAGCCTAGTGGTCCTCAATATCGGAATTGTACCATTTTGAATCGTGTTCTGCTTCCGCCCCTCGTATCAATGGGGGTACCTGTTAACATCTCTGAAATCGTCCCCGAGCTATCGCAATTAACGTCAGAAGGGGAGGGGAGCCAGCATCGCATTCGGGACATCCACCGTTCCGAGTCTATCCACAACCCTTTCCCGGAATTGGATTAACACGTATATTTTATTTTATTTTCTATTCCCGGTCCCCCATCTCATCTTGTCTCCCCATCTTCGTGCTTCAGCCTAGTGCCCTTACTTATATCCTCCAGTGTTCGGCCAGACATGTCGCTAATCACGCTCTTCCTCCCCCCTTAATTCATCACCTCCTGGGAGCGTCCACTCGTCTTGACCATATTTGTCGTACCCTGACACTCTTTCCTGGGTTACACTATGGCTATGGACTACGATGCTTATGATGCCTTGCTGCATCACATCTTCAAGAGAGTAAGTACATCCATTCGCGTCCACGTCTTTCTGCATTGCGACTCACATGCATTGGTAGACCCAGGGTGACGCATGGTTTAAACCATCGGAAGAGAACATATCTGCAGGGGTCTGCGTGCGTGTCGAACCCGGCCACTTCCGCGTGTTCCCATACGAGAACCCACATCTGGAACCGTTCGAGGCAGCGATTCGCGCTCTGAATCCTGTCGTCGCAGTCAAAGTGCGCAGCGCTGCAGTCCATGCTGCGTTGGCTACCGTGTACGTCAAACCTCGTCATTGTCTATTCCATTCCCCTTTAGGGTTGTGGATGCGCAGAGAATTCGTGGTACTCACTTCTGTTCGCCTCCCTCCCTCTCTCTGTAGATCAGAGGATGCGAACGCCATTTATGTCGATCTTAACACTCGGATACAAATCCTTGATTCGATGACTGCATTGCCAGCTGCAGAAAAGGAACAATGCGGAGCGTTTATTGTATGTAGACCCTCCAATTCTCGGCCCCCTGTTTCGTTTCCCGTCGCGACGCGTCCGTCGTCATGCAAAGGGATTTTCTCACGCAATTTCATTTCGCTTAGCGCGACGAACGGGTGCTCGTCCTTTGGTCCGACGACCTGGACAGCATCATTCCGTTATGCAGGGACTTCGAAGCAAGGTTGATCAAACTCGTCTGGCGCGCGCGGGGCACTATCTCCGCAGCTCCGTCTGAACTGACATCGACCCCTGGCATCTCTGACGACAACCTACCCGAGAAGGAAAAGGCAGAGGTGTCTGCTGACGCCATCGCTGTCGTCGAGCGAGACGCTACCGGGAACCGAGGCGGGGAGCCGAAGTCCGAGTCCCCGCGCTCGTTATCGTTATCAAAGTTATTCAGCTGGCGCTCGACACGCCCGGACCATGCAAAGGACTTGGAGCGAGCTACAACTAGGCAGCGTCGGACGCGACTTTTGGCCCCGTTCTACAATGGACTGGGGTGTGCTTTGTCTATCTGTATGCGGTCTCATGCGTTCCTGGTATTTGGCTGACATGAACTTGCTCAGTCTTCATTGGTACCGGAATTAGTATGCTCTTGCAGGAGTCGCTCATGGATGGGCAGTGGATGCGGTTCGCGCTTCTGGCCACTGCACCTTTCACTTTCTGCATTTCCATCGTAAGTGGATCGACGTCGTTCGACATACGTTTGCGCTCATCGTGTCCCCTTACCAGTTCTTCTGCAATCAGATCATTACCAATGTCTCCATGATGTGGGTTTAGCCGTCTCCTGTGCACCGAGTCTGTCTCTGACACCCTGCTCACTCGCAGTCTTGGGCCCGTTTCGCAATTTTATGAAAACTCCCGTTACTATTCTGCTACAAAACCGGAACCGAACAAGGAGGTGGACTTGGATCTGCCGCACATCACTATCCAGATGCCTGTCTATAAGGAGAGTTTGGAGCAAACGATGTCAGTAATTCATTTGTTCATCACGTCGATTGATTCGCTCATACAGATCCTTGATTTGTCTTTCAAGTGCACCTTCCGTGTTTACTCTCAAGAAGGCCATGCAAACCTACGCACGGCAAGGCGGGACTTCGGCCATCTTCATCCACGACGACGGTCTCCAGCTGATATCGGACAAGGATCGAGAAGCGCGTATCGCGTTCTATGCGGATCACAATATTGGCTGGGTCGCTCGACCTGCTCACGAGTCCTCCCCAGATGGATTCAAACGTGCCGGGCGCTTCAAGAAGGCGTCCAACTTGAACTACGGTCTCGCGCTCAGTTTGAAGCTGGAGAAGCATCTCAAGGCACTCCAGGATACGGAGGAGCACGAAGAGTCGAATGGCATTAGTGACGATGTTCCGCTAGAGGACCGCGCATTGCACATGGCATGCGACGATGTATTTTCCGAGAGCGACGGAAGATGGAAACCATGGGCTTCGAATGGAAAGTCGATCCGGATTGGGGAGATCATCCTCCTTGTAGACGCAGATACGGTCGTCCCTGAAGACTGTCTACGTGATGCTGCGCGGGAACTTGCCGAGAGCCCCGAAGTCGCGATCATCCAACACGAGTCAGGTATGTGTGTCATCAGTGATCGTTCCTTACATGGGGCAAGAGAAAAGTTCTCAGGGTGTGCTTACTCTGTTTCATCGTTTCTACATATAGATGTCATGCAGGTCGCTCATCACTACTTTGAAAACGGGATCACCCACTTTACAAGACGTATCAACAAGTGCATTTCGCTCGGGTGTGCGAACGGAGAGGTGGCCCCTTTTGTCGGACACAATGCGTTCCTCCGGTGGTCGGCACTGCAAGATGCCGCGTTTGTCGACCCCGCGGATGGGAAGAAGAAGATCTGGTCGGAATCAAATGTGTCCGAAGATTTTGATATGGCCCTGAGACTTCAGGTCCGTCTTACATGTGCTCTAGGCACTTTTTCATGATATGGCTCATGTAACGGGAATATAGTTGAGACGCTACACCATTCGATGGGCCAGTTACTCCGAGGGCGGCTTCAAGGAGGGCGTTTCCCTCACTGTGGATGATGAGTTGAACAGATGGCAAAAGTATTCATACGGTACGTTTTCCACGAGCATCTTACACCGGACCAGACTCCTGATGGATCGGATGTTCACATGGCTCGGTCGTTGGCAGGCTGCAGTGAGCTGATTTTCAATCCATTAATCGACTGGTGGCGTCTGGGTCCGATCAACAAGCAGTTGCGAATATTTGTATGGTCTGACGCGCCCGTCCACTACAAGCTCAGCATGATGGCATGTGCGTGCTTCTTGTCATTCATTTGTCGTCGTACCTCGGCTCATGGCGTTGACGTTGACGTTTGCATCAGATATGTTCTCTTACTGTAAGTACCACCGACGTCCTATTCTAACGTTGATGAACTCATATTTCATTTCGACAGATGGAATCGCTGCATCAGCGGGGTTGTCTATTATGAACTATTTCCTCCTCGGGTTTGGATTCCAGACAGATGGCTACTACCTTCACAGCTTTGAGGTATTCTTATCCATCCTTGCCGTGTTCCCGGGATCGGGCAACCTGGGATACATCATGCTCGAGTATCGACTAGGTCACCAGAGTCTGATCGCATCGATCATCGAGACCCTGAAATGGATACCGTTCTTGTCAGTTCCGTTCATTCTTTCCTTATTTCTACTTTTGTGCCTCTTAGTGCCTTTCGCTGATACCCGTCTTTCATCAATAATGACAGTTTCTTCTTCTTCGGTGGCCTGAGCATTCACCTGAGCGTAGCCCTCCTTGCACACATGTTTTCGTACAACATCACGTGGGGAGCGACCAAGAAAGAGGTGGAGCGATCGAACTTCTTCATTGAGGTCCCACGAATCCTGAAGCGGTTTTGGCTTGCATTCGCAATCTCGTTTGCATGTTTCGTGGTGATAGTGATCTTCAGCACTGATCTCGTCACGGAGGACTGGATAATCCCGGGCTCATATTGGGCGGTGATATTCCCGCTCGCACTCGTTGCAGGATGTCATGTATTGTTCCCGGTAAGTTTACATGGTGTTTTTGGTCTCTGCGATTTTCTATTTTGTTTTAACTCAACTGACGATGATAACTGACAAATGTCTCCCCTTTTTCGATAGATCGTTCTCAACCCATGGTTGATGATTTTCTCGTACTGATTTGATTTATCTGAGGAGATGATGTTCGTGGATCTGTTTTTTTTGTACACAGACAATGGACGCTCGTTTGTTTCGTTTTCCCTTAATATGCTATCTTTTTGTCTCTCTCGCTCTTGATTCAATCGTGTTTATAGATCTTTATTTACTGGGAAAAAGATAGTATACTCATTTAGTACCAGCCAGGAGGTATCGAGGCTGGGGAAGCATGTGTGCGTGCGTATGCATGAGCATAGACTCGGATACTAATAGAACGTCGTCAGTTACTACGAGATATCAATTGTGCATTATATATTGGACAATACTATCTACTTTGCATATTTTTAAACTTTGCCTCTTGTTGCTTGGTTTTGATCGGGCCGATTGCTAATTGGCACTAGCTCTGTACAAGTGTTTCCAACTCCGCGGATCTGATGTTACTGCAAGTTGATCAAGGATCGGATCCTCGTCTATGTATACAGTAACCCGGGTCGGGATACGCTTCGATCACTGACAGGAAGTTCAGGTAACGGTAACATTGATTGTTCCGAATGATAGGCGGTTGCAAAATGATAAAGCCCAAGACTGGTTACAGTCAGAGGGGTCCGGCAGCGATGATGATAAGCGATAGGCCTGATACTGATAGCGATAGCGACATGATGACGATGTGACTTGAAGAGATTGATCTGCCATGCTCTCAGGTTCACCGTGACTCACTCGGACCAATACGACTAGCATCGAGGGGTCTCCGCGGAGTTTCCCTCCGAGCTCTGTTATGTACACAGTCTCGGGCCCGGGACGACTAACCAGATACAGTAAGCATGTGCTAAGCCAAGTATTCTCTCAATCGGCCCATAGGGAATTATGGATGCGTGTCCTCACAGCCTCAGCGACTTACTTGGTAACCTGGTCCTAGTCCATGATCACGGAATCGAGCCTGTGGTGAGTGATGGACCTTCTTCATACTTCTCGTCGGGGACTAGCGTTCCTCGTTCACGTACTCGGTGGCACCATAGCAGAGATGAAACCATTGAAATGTGCTTGAGCAGACTTGAGCGTGCTGCGCGGCCTGCTCCTGAACTTCTTGACAGACGAAGGGGTAACTCTCGACGAGAAACTGCCTGGAAACTTTGTTGACGCACGTACTATGCACAGTAGGGTCCGACGGTCCGACTCGTGATTAGTATGATAACGATTGCATACTATAGATTCAGTTAGGAAACAAACTACACATAGCAAGGTATTGGTTAACGTTACCGTAGGGATTGTCCCGGATCAGGTCCAAGTTGCGCACAGCCGAAGTTCATGCTGATAACTACAGATCTAATACGTACGTCGCGATGATCGGTGCCGGCGCGCAATGTTAACGATCAATGATCCCTATTCCATTCCATTGCCGGTGGTGTGCACATGGCAAAGCGACACGCCTCCCGGATTTGGGAGCACGGATCCTCGAAGGGTGCACGTAGGAACCAATCCACAGGGCATAATGGATTGATAAATGAAAGAACTGAGACCGTTATTCTCTGTTTAGTTAAATATTAACGACACCCTTGCTGTTGGACAGGTTAACGTGACTCCTGTCCGAGAACGAGAATAACTTGACAAGAAACGATAGATAGAGGAAGAGGGGGAAAGCAGAGCGCCGCGACCCAGGGAGGTGGCTGCTATAGAGTATCTTTCAGGCCCACTTGCTTTGATTTCGCCGTTTGGTGAATCCATCTGTGTGTTTGCCCCGAGCGCTCAATATGAAGTGGTCTAGACCGTTGCTGACGGTAGAGGGGTGTCGACACTGTGTTTAGTAAAAATGAAAAAATATGAATTCAAGAGAAATTGGTGGTTCATGTGTTCATGTTCCGTTCCCACCTCGCGCTGATGCTTTTCATCGTTCGGTGAAGCGAAGTGCACAGCCGCTAACTTTGCCCCGGAAAACGCATCGACTCAGCGCACGGACTTTGGTTAAAATAGGCTAATGTCAAATGCCCAGGAACATTTCAACGTTCACTCCATTCGTTCGGATGGTTGATAACTTACGGTGATAATGAGTGATGCGACCCCCCACCCAAGAAAGTACAACGTGTTTCCCGAGATCTTCGTGTTTGTTTGTTTTATTTCACACGGTCGTGATCCTCGGCTTGTTCCCACTGGCACTTGAAAGGTTCTACCATTATTTCCGTCGTTTCAGATCCGACATGGATTATGAACATGCCGTGTTTATTCGCGCCTGTGCACTGCCAGCATGAACCCGAGTAATATGCACATAGATTCCGTTGGCCTTTCCTTGGACGTTCTAATGTATCATATCACAGTGCCGCACTTTCTATTGGATGGCTGCTTAACAAAAAGCCAAGACACTCTTGCTCAGCGGTCAATGCTCAAATCTCGACAATCTGTCTCATATGCTAGACCAATACCATCTACTTAGGCGATAAGAATGTTGGTACCTTCATTTCGTTATCACGCTGCACGAAGTTCGTGCAGACTGGTTCTCCCTTTGTGCCTTTTTTGTCAGTTTGTCATGCGCTGATGATCCTGATATGATCTACTCCGAAATGGCATCTGAATCACGGTCACTTCTGTCCTGCAGATTCTCTTCTCAAGGGGGGTTACACTGGACCGTGCCTGCGCACCAACCCAAGGGGATTTCCGATTCACATCAACAATAATATCGTGTCATGTTGAAGCTCTAGAGCAGAATTCCAGGTACCTGCTGTCTGCTGAGTACAAGAACATCTTGGTTCCTCTTGAAATTCCCTGTCCTCTACACTCTCTTACACCGTGCCTCCCACCTTCAACTTTCTTTCATGTTCAGGCTCTCGTGGTGGCCACCATTGACTATGATCCCTATGATGCACTCCTTCACCACGTATATCAACAGGTGAGCTGTGCTGTTCTATAGAGGCTTTTCTGTCTCCTCACACATTCGAGGTTAGACACAGGGAGAAGCCTGGTTTAGGCCTGCGGAGGAAAGCATCCCGACGGGTGTTTGTCTTCGCACAGGAACGGGCCATTTCAGAGTCTTTCCCTACAACAATACCTTGTTGGTCCCTTTTGCGACGGCAGTTGGACTGCTGAATCCTTCAGTCGCCGTCAAGGCCCGTAACGCCGCCGTCCACACGGCCTTTTCGACGATGTGAGATCTTTCCTCTTGAGGATGCATGTATTATCTCCGTTGCTGAACACTTGAATGATTTCATTGATAGAACACCCAATGAGAGATCCATGTACATCGATTCGGACACTAAGATCCAAGTCATGGAGACTATGAGCGAACTCCCTCGTGCTGAAAATGAGCAATGCGGAGCTTTCATCGTAAGCATCTTTCTTCGCCTCCACAACACCAAATCACATCATGAACCTTACAGCAAGACGAATGGGCGCTTGTGGTTTGGTCCGACAATTTTGAAAATATAGTACCGCTCTTTCGGGAATTGGAGGGCAAGTTAATCAAGCTTGTGCGGAGACATTGCAACATCGCAACGCGGCCGAGTACGATGGAATCCAGACTTTCTTCAGTGGCAGTCTCGACCGATGCTTCGGATATCAACCTGACCGAAGCTCTCGCCCTTGAAGAGATTCCTGTGATGGAAAAAGAACAGGCGAACTCGAAGCCTGCATCCGAGTCCAAGTCTCTCTGGCGTTGGAACTGGAAGTTGACGGACAAAGTGGGTGAGCCTCAGTCGTCAGATCCCGAGAAAGACGGTCCGATGAAGAAGGAACCATGGCCAATGCGTCTCTATGCCCCCTTTTACCGCGGAGTTGCGGTCGGAATGTCCATGTGTAGGATTTTGTTACCTTTTCTTCTTCTCTTGTTCATGTTTTTTAAATTCTTTTCAGTCTTTATTGGGAGTGGAACCGCCATTCTGCTCGCGGAAACGGTGTTAGACTCCAATTACGTCCGGTTCTCCCTGCTTGTTACGGCTCCATTCCTGTTCTCTGTTGCACTGGTAAGCCTTTGAGTATGTGGGAAAACTACGCCGTACTGAGTCGAGTACAGTTCTTCTGTCTTCAACTGGTTGGAAATCTGTCCTTGGTGTACGTTGCATGTGGTATAGTCATACACTGTCTTGTTCACAACTCATATAGGATTGGACCTGTAGCCCAGTATCATGAAAATTCTAAATACTACTCTACCATTCACCCCGGCCCGAACAAGGAGGTAGACGCTGCCTTGCCTCACATCACCATTGAGCTACCGGTGTTCAAGGAGAGCCTAACAGAAACTATGTAGGTCCCAACAAAACCCATATGTGTTGTCATTTCTCTGAAATGACCCGCTCGTGATGGCGTCCTGTAGAACACCATCCGTCAACTCTCTCAAGAAGGCTATGCAGATTTACGCCAGACAAGGCGGTACATCGTCGATTTTCATCCATGATGACGGTTTGCAGATCATTAGCGAGGAGCAACGTCAGGAGTGCATCGCTTTCTATGCGAACCACAACATCGGGTGGGTAGCCCGTCCGAAGCACAATGGGGCCCCTGGATGATTCAAGCGCGCCGGGCGCTTCAAGAAGGCGTCCAACATGAACTATGGGCTGGCGCTCAGCATGAAGATGGAGAAGCATCTGAAGGCGCTCGAGGAGGCCGTGGAGAAGGGCGAGAAGGGCGATGATGAGGGACAGTGCCTAGAGGGCATGGCGCTGGAGATGTCCGTCGAGGAGACATACGAGGAAAGCGAGCAGAAGTGGCGTCCTTGGGTGTGTAACGGAAAGTCGTTGCGAATTGGCGAGATCATCCTCATCGTTGATGCGGACACCATCGTGCCAGAGGTGAGTGTTGTCCTTTTCATTTCATCTTCGATTCTCCTTAAACACTGGAATAGGACTGTTTACATGATGGTGCCCGGGAGCCGGCAGAGTGTCCAGAGGTGGCTATCATTCAGCATGAATCAGGTGGGTTTTTGTTGTACATTTCCTTTGGTAACAGACTCTGATATTCCTTTTGTTTGCAAGATGTCATGCAGGTCACATCTCACTACTTTGAAAATGGTATTGCGCACTTTTACTCGCAGAATTAACAAGTCCATCTCGATCGGTTGTTCAAATAGCGAGGTTGCACCCTTTGTCGGACACAACGCCTTTTTGCGCTGGTCTGCACTGCAAGAGGCCGCTTTCATCGATTCCGCGGATGGAAAGAAGAAGATTTGGTCAGAATCGAATGTCTCAGAGGACTTTGATATGGCGCTTCGTCTTCAGGTAGTCGCTTCCCCTCCATGTTTATTTCCTCGCGGTTTTCTGAACCAATTTTTTTCTACAGCTCAAGGGTTACATCATTCGTTGGGCGACATATTCGAATGGCGGGTTCAAGGAAGATGTGTCATTGACTGTTGACGACGAACTCAACTGTTGGCAAAAGTATTCATATGGTGAGTGCTCCTGCGACGCTCAACGTTATTATCATTCATAGCGTTGGAAAAAAACCTTGCGTTAGGTTGCAACGAACTCATCTTCAACCCGCTGATTGAGTGGTGGAAGGGGCCGATTGCGAAGCAACTCCGCATATTTGTTTGGTCTAGCGCGCCAGTGCACTACAAGTTTGCGATGATGGCCTGTAAGTAGTCAGATAGTTTTCCTAGGTTCTCTTGTGCTTAGTCGACTTCGTAGACATATTCTCATATTGTGAGTTTTGTCAAGGAAGTCTTCCTGCTGCTTTTCTAACTCACATCGCCATGATGATTAGATGGGATTGCCGCAGCCGCCATTCTGTCGGTCACCTGCTCCTTGGGTTCGAAGTGCAAGTCGACGGATTCTTCCTTCACAGTTTCGAAGTCTGATTGGCGTGCACCGTTGTCTTCCCGGGGCTCGAATACCGCCTTGGACACCGCAGCTTGTTGTCTTCTTTGTTCGAGAATCTGAAATGGGTTCCGTCTTTGTGCGTTTTTTGCTCCATCGAACTGTTCTGTTGATTTCTTCTTCATTCTCATCTGTGTTTGCCTCGTGTTTTCTAGCTTTTTCTTCTTTGGGGGTCTGAGCGTCCACCTGTCACAAGTGTTGCTGGCGCCCATGTTCTCGTACAATATCACGTGGGGAGCAACCAAGAAGGAAGTCGAGCATTCCAACTTCTTCCTCGAAGTCCCGAAGATCTGGAGGCGCTTCCGGGTTGGCGCTCGTGTTGAGCGTGATCATGATGGCCGGGATGATCTTGTTGAGTTCAGCGGTGAACATTAATATTGTGCCCGTGGACTGGCAGGTTAATTCGTATGACTGGGCAGTGGTGTTCCCTCTTGCGTAAGTGATGCAGTCCCGCTCATTATTCGAGTTCGTTGGACTGATCATTGATAGTTCTTTGCAGGATCGTTGTCGGCTGTCATATACTTTTCCCTGTGAGTTTGTCTCGTTAGTTTTGAGGCTTTTTGATCCTCATTACTCTGCATACTAGATCGTTTTGAATCCCTGGCTTATGATATTCTCTTACTAATGAGTGAACGGTGTCCCTCCTTTCCTTAGCTTGCGCTCCGTACACACGCACATATGTGGGTGTGTTAACTAACATTGAGCGGAGGCTTGTGTGTATGTATTTCTCTTTTTTGGTTGATTGGTTCGATGAATGGACAATGCAAGCGTCAGATGATAATCGATGTTGATTATGTTTGTCAGTACATATCTCGTAACATTATGTTATAGTAAGTAAGGGCCAGACTACGGCCAGTCCATGATGAAATGCAGTGGAATCCTCGGAGCAACATCAAAATTGCCGTCAGACGAGCTGCACTAGGCAGGCGGGATGATGCCGGTGTGACTTACGTGCCTGGTCACAGCTAAGTTTGTCACGCATACATCTTTCGAACCGCACGCACAGGTTCAACCATCCCAGCCGTTCCAGCACCCGCGTGGTGGCAGACGCGGCGATACAGATGATGAGGAAGACGGCGATTATGCATGCCGAGAATTGCATCCAGACGACGATATATGTAGACGCAGACATTCTAGCAGGTAGGCGTGCCGACGATGGCGAGGCTGTGAGTGAGTGTCGTGTGTTTTGAGGTTCTATGCTCCCTGCTTATATGCAAATTATCACCAGAGCCTAGACAAAATTGCGTGATCTAGTTTAGCTCGCACTCTTTGCAGAGCACAAACGCATCCCTTTGCGTCGTGAAGACATCAAAAAGAAACGTGTACTTCTATCTCGAACAAGGCGCAAAGGCTCCTGTGAAAAATATTGCCAGAACTTGTTGAACCCCAAAGCTCGTAATTACCGTGATTAGAACCCCACAGAGGACCTACAAAATGCCATAGGCGTGAAGAAAAATGAGTCTGTTTCTTCGCTCTCCTCTGCCTCAGGTTGATTGTCTAGTTGTACCCCAGCCGCCACGACAGGCTCTAAAACATACATCCTTCGCTCGACTTTAGACAAGGCTATCATCGAAGATGCCACATTGGCCGACGAAGGTCTGCTCGAGGAAGAACTCACCGAAGGTCCCGACAATGATGCTGACGACGATAGCGCACCGCACAACTATGGGAGCATTATCCTGGCTTTAATCTTGGTCAACGGACATGCCATCTCTGAATGTACGTCTTTTGCTTTGTCTGCTCGACTTTTCCATCGAAAGTAACTGTCATATTGTTTAGTGGACCTGAGAGCCAACTTGAAACATCTGCGCATCCCTCCTGAGCGGAACCGTCCTATCCAATGCTCAATTCACTCACCGCTCTCATTCCCATCGATGTCTCCCTTCAGTAGCTTGTCTGACAAGGTTATCTTGAGCGCTTCAATCTCAATGATGCTAAAACCACCACCGGTAAGCGATGCGGAAGGGTCTCTGCGTGACTACCCAAGGAGCCGGGATTTCAAATGAAAACCTGCAAGCACACGAGGTAATCGGTCGCATTCTGAGGTTTGTGAGCAAGCAATGGCATACTTCATGGCCCAGTTCATGGCGCAGCGGACGACGATGGCGGATGTAAAGGAGGAGGATGAAGATGGAGTAGGTGGAAGTGGTGGTGGTCGTCAAAGGAGAAAATAGAAGAAAAAGGACGGGGGAACGAGGAAGCGGTCGGAAACGGTACTCAAGGCTCTGCAGAGAGCTGCTGGAGGGAACTTTTCCGACATCAAGTGGCAAAATGGTTTATATAGTGGTGTGTTCATTTTATCGCATATATAGATCAGGTCAAGTCTTGGATAATTTACAAGCACGCGACGACATAGCGATGTTTTGAAAAGTGTCTGAGTTGTGTCAAGGTAGTACCTTACTTGCTTCGAGGTAAATGGAAAACATATCGAACCTGTCGTTTTTACACACTGCTCATTGTCAAGATGGCCTGACTGAGCGTCGTGCTCATCTCTGGCTATCTCACGAACTTCAGGTTCGTGGTCGGCTGATTTGTATATCAGACCTTTCAACAGCAATTTCTGTCCGTCAGAAGCGCGCTCACGGGAGTTGTACTTTTCTGCAGTTGCGTTGGAGATTTCACGCTTGTGGTCGAGAATGCCTACCCCCAGGTCAGTGGTCGAGGAGAAAAAAATGTACACTCGGGGTAGCGGGCGCAGAAACAAGCAGGCAGTACGCCAAACCTCGCGCAATGCACTCATTTGCCCACTGCCACTTGCGAAAAACGAGACTCACTTGGCCTTTTTGACAGGTGCCAGTCGCCTAGCGAAGCCCAGCACCCTCTCTTGGATATCGCGAAACTGAAGCAGAATCAATTCGTGCGC
>JBBPLX010000388.1:0-25602 GCA_038090015.1 Leccinellum albellum | reverse complement strand
TGGGGTAGCAGCAGCGACAGCAAAAGTCGAAAGCCCAAGACTCGGGTAAGGAAAAAGAGAAACAACGGACAGACTCGGGTCACCCGAGGCTGCCCAACCCAGAGAGAGATAAGCAAACAGTTACGCGAGCGTGGGCAGCCCGAGGAAGGGGTGGGGTGGGGAGGTGGGGCCGACACAAACATGCCGCGTGGAGGGCTACGCGCCATACTGTTGCTCGTACAACGCATAGTCGTTCGTGTTCAGTGCTGAACCGCTGACCACGTTCAGCTGGTTGATCCAGTTGAAGCCTATGCGAAACAAGTCAACCGATGCGCACAGTGATATTACGACCAAGAACCCGTAGCATTGAACTCACCTGGCACAGTTGTATCCTGCCAAACAGGATCTGACAGGAACTGCATCGAATCCAAAAGCTCCTGATCAACCGGCATCGGCGTATACCGATAAAAGTCCGCCGCACCAAGCCCCAGACCGAGGTCCACCGCCGACGGCGAAACCCCACGCATGTTGCCGTCGAGAGGTATCAAGTACTGGGCGGGCGACGAGGTGTCGGACAAGGTCGACGGCGAAGACGCAGTCTGCGTGTACGAGTGGGTTGGCGACGAGGCTGATCCACTCGGATCCTTGCCCTTGCGCGAGCTCGTGCGCCTCAAGTGCGTACCCTTGGCGTTGGGAGAGAGCGTGTCTGGGCTGATGTTCTGTGTGGCAAGCAGACCGCCTAGGAATCGCGAGAATAACTTCGGCCCATGTTTGTCGTCGATGACCACCTCTGGCGCACCGAGCAGGTCGACAGCCTCTTGAACGAGCGTGCGGATCTCCAATCGACGTTCGTACGTAAAGAACTGTGCATACTTGGGTTTGAGGAGCTATGGAACCAAAAACAGTGTTTGTGGTGAGTTTGGCACATGAGAGAAGATCACACCATACCTTGACAAGGAAGGCGCCAGCGAACGTGACGAACACGAACTGGGCATCCGGCGCATGCCGCAGGAAGATCTCTTGGAAAGGGAAGCATATTCAGCGGCCTTGTCACTCCCAGATTAGAACAGGCACTCACTCCTTTCCGGCGTGGGGAACAACCTACGAACGAAGGCATTTACGACATCTGAGGCGGCTTCCAAGCACTGGAAGGGAAATAAACACGGGGCAAATGTCAGGAGGACAGCGTGCACTCACTCGCATGATGAACGTATTCTCGTCCAACTGACCCTCTTTCGCATGCTTCAAACCCGCCGACAATGCGACTAGACGCGAGTACGCGAAGATCATTCTGAGCAGCTCTGATCTGAATTCCCAATTCTCTGTTTTCTCTTCTTCGAACTCGCTCAGACGCGGGAACCACCTTTCGCCGAGTTGCCTCAATGCATCATCCGTATCGCTCGCAAGCTGAGCGACGTTTAGGCTCTGGGGAATATTCAGGAACAGTATCCCAAATCAGGTTACACAGGCACTCACCTTGTCTAGCCCAATCGGGTGATTGGGGTCGCCATAGACCTTTGCCACGAAATCGGAAATTAATCTTAGCTCCGCGTTGTACCCACAGAGATGGATGTCAAAGCCTTTCATGTTGTACGGCGATGATCTCCACCAATCCTCTGAATGCACAGCAAAGTAATCCGTGTTCGGGATGATGGGGCGCTTGCCGTACTGGGTCCCCGTCGAACGATCAAGGTTGAAGCAGCTCATCCAGATGCGTTGTCGGCTCAGGATAATGCGAGCATTTTGTTCATTAAGGGGCTTGGTCGTGACCGGACGGTTCAAGTTGATGTCTTGTGCGACCCTGAACTGATATCAGGAAACAGGGGCATCAGACGAGAGAGAAGCCGCATACCGGATGGCAACGCCAAGATAAATCCAGCTCCTTTCTTCATCCCATCGCTTAGCCGGAACTGGATACAGTTGCATCAGAAGATATGCTGCGGTCATCTCTTCATTTTTAGTCCCGGATATGAGTGCAGTGCCAGCGGCGAGTTGGCCATATTGCATCAGCTGCTGGTAAAGGTGTGGTCGCGGCTCGTAGAATCTGGAAGCGACACCACACACTTTGGTTCTACATTAGTAGTATAACACGAGCCAAGTGGCAATAGATCTCACTGATCGTGAAAAGGAATGGACTTCGCATAGCCACATACTGAGGAGTATGAAGGACGGGGTCTAGAAGGTTGGCTGATGGATTCATTTTTTGGAAGAAGCTAAAAAAGTGTGAACAAGGACTCCGTCATTAATGTATGATAACTTACATAGTAAACAACTTGTCCACTTCTTTGGTCGAGACAATTCCACGAGCCAATATATGAGGCAATTGAACTCCAGTAGTGGAAGGCTGCAAACGCTTAGGATCGGGTCCCGGACCTGAAGAAATTGGAGTTAGTTTTAGAAACCCTTGGCCAATGTATACACACTAGGCCTAAAGAAGTCAGCGCTTGCAACACCGACAGCCTCTGATGACTCTGGTTCTACGCTCTTCTCTCTTGCATTTCTGATGGCGAGGGCGGCCATCAGCCCATAGGGGGTATCTTCTCCGGGAAGCATCTTGAGCGATGTCGGATTGGCTGGCTGCCTTCTGTTTATGGAACCGGAGGGCGAACCAGCATCCTTGCAGGGGTCATCTTCAGCAGTTGCATAACCAGACTCGTTGTCCGAGCCTTCTTCTATGGTGGCGCCGTCGTCGCTGAGATAGGCATCGTCCGTGTCTGCTGGATCTCCCGCGGGGATCAAGCCACCGAATTCCTTTATGGATACGCGTGCCTTGGAGATCCAGTCTTGCATTTCCGCATTTGGGACCACGGACTCGGAGTTTGACTCCAAGGGTGAATGTAGACTCGAGGAGGGGGAACGCGGGGAGTGCGTTGCAGCGGGGCCGGTCAAAGCCTCGACTTTGGCCATTAGTTCCTGTATTTGTTTAGCTTGCTCGCGGATTTGGTTGAGCAGATGCTCTCGTTTTCTAGCGAGCACTAGGTCAGTTCGCACGGTTAGGAAGAAAAAGGTAGCTAGCTTACGGGGGAACACGACGTGGTTTTCGGCCAGGAATGACACATTCCTGACCTGCAGTCGTACAGCGCTTGCAAGTGTCGCTGTCGATTCTGAATTCACAACGGACCTAGAATAGAGACGTGAGACATTGATAATACGGTGTGTTGAGACTCGCCTTCAAGCTCTTGCACCGAGAGCATGCACCTGAGCTGTAGGGAACATCACACCATGAGCTAACACCCTAAAGAGTGTTAAATGAAATTGACTGACTGTTTCGGCCGACCAGCCTCTTGTTCCTGAAGATCGGCTTGGTCTGCTTGGCTGTCATCGTTATCGTCGGCTGGCCTGATCCTCTTGAGGGATTCCTGTACTGCGCGCGGAGGGTAAGGTGCAAAATAACGAGCCTGTATCTCGGACTGTCGAGTGGGAAGTGAGAGAGGGGGAGAAAGCTGCATGGGACCAGTGGGGGGGTAAGGGTGAGATGTCAAATGGTTGGGCAAGGCAAGGTTGGGGTTAGGAGAACTCTCGGGCGTATGCGTGGTATCGAGAACTGCGAATGGGCTGGCATGATAGCTGGCCTGTGTGGGCTCGAGCGCATTCACGCCTCTCTGCTGGGCGTAGACTGAAGAGAGACGGATGGACTGAGAAGAAGACGCGCCGTAGGTGGACGGTGACGTATCTAGAAGAAGATTAGGATCAGCGTCGAGTGCGTTAAAGGAGGAAGTCTGCATCTGGGGCTGGCTGGCGAAAGCGGAGGAGCCAAAGGGTGCTGATGGGGATGTATGCGTGTGGTAATTGCTCGGCGACTGGTGTGGAATGGGATGTTGTGGGGGAAAGGGTTTGGCGCTGGACATGGAGATGGGTTCGAGGGTGTGCTGGTGTTCCTCGAGTTGGAGTGAAGAAGACCTGAAAGGGTACTGTGAATAGCGCATATATTGAGCTTGGGTGGACATCGTTCAAGAACGCGCCGTCGTTGTGGGACGGATGAACTGGATCGGATTCGGTGGGAGCAAATTCACTTTTTATCAGCGAAACTGACCAATTTTAGACTATGGACTACAGGCGGTCCGGCTGCTCGACCTATCCGTACCCCACGTACGGCGTTTGCGGGGCTTTCTCTGATCACCGCCCTCGTCGCTGAGTGCTGTCGCTTGTCGACTGGGTCCACTGGCGGGGCTGTCCACACGCCATCCGACACTCGCCTAGCCGACAACCCTGCTGCGTTTGCTCGGACTGTTTGTTATCACGAGCATTCGTATAAACAAATGTCAACAACAATCAATGGTTGTCTTGTCCTCGTATCACCACTCTGTAGTCTTCAAATTTTGCCCTTATCAATCAATGACAGAATTTGTAAGAAAGGAAATAGTCTCGGGTGGTATCACCATGATGCGGCTCGATGCGGCTATCCACGATCCTGATCACCGAATAGCCTATGCGCAACTCCACCCTGCCCTCAGGGGCCAGTCAGAGTCACATATCTTAAAGTCGCCCACTGGGACATCTGAAACAATCATGACAAACATATAGTCAGAGATTATCTTACTTGAGGAACACATAACGCATTCCGAAGCCGCAGATCTGCACAGTGAACCCTAAGAATGCATTTGGAACGATCCTTGCAGGTTATTACATAATGCCGGTCGAATGATTTAGGCGAAACGCCAGCTCGGGCAATGACTTGAACGCCCGACTGTTCCATGCAGTGCAACAGTTCCGACGGAAAGAACGCGGTTACTTTCGGTTGTTTCCCGCTCCCCAGAGTCCCTCGTCTCTTCTTCCTTTCAAACTATAGCCATCTTCAATCTAAAAAGGATTACAAGTCGCCGCTGGTCTTCATCTGAGAGCCTATCAGACGAGCACCTACTGGAGTCCCCCTATGCTATCATTCGTCTCGCTACGTCACTCGGCATTCTGAATGATAGGCTACACGAGACAGAATCGATCTTCTTACAATAGTTACCAAAATGGAATATCTCCTTGTGCATTATTCCGACGCTTCTCATCTCGTACGCGGCACGGTCCGCAATCTATGTCGCGCTGCCGAAGATCTGGTATCGTCGACAGATGCTCGGTCCAATTTCGTCATACTGAGCCTTCGTGTGGCACGAAGTATAGAACTCGGGCTGTTCCATCATCAGTCTTGCGAGCATTTGTAACAAAGAGAATCTCACTAATGAGGCCAGCAGTGACCCTCCAAACCAGACCGCATAGCTACAAGAGAAAGGATCAGATGAGCCACACTGACATATCACGGCTATCATGATGCTTACCGTTGACGTTTGTGTGAAATAACATCGACTTCGACCCCGGAAGACTGAAATGCAGACTTTAAGAGTGTCCTTGGGAATTTACCGCATGGTCCAAACCTTTTGGGTACTTCCACTCGAAATCACGCTTGCTTCCAGCCGGCGATCAACCAATTGTTTGAGATCCCGCTTCAGTCGCTGGCCAAAATGCTGGAACATCGTGGAGCCTCCTGATAACACGATATTCTGTCTGCGGATTTAGGAGACGAATTCAACATGGCACCCCGTGCTTACCTTGTACAAACCGCGGCGGACGTCGATCGGGGACGCCTGGATCACATCATCCACGATGTCGGGCAATGGTGTCAAAAAGTCTGACGAGTAGATTTCCGGATTGAAGAAAATTTCAGGAGCAAGGAAGCGTTCATATCCGATATCAATGGAGTATTTCTGCACGATGAGTTTAATCAATGGAGGTAATGCACGTGAGACCTGTGAAAACCTGCCTTTCCGGTGACACTGTGCTCGCCGTCGTACCTCTCAAAATATTTATAAGGCTCCGCATCGTACTTTCTGAACTCCTTGACGATGTCTTGGCAAACGTAACTGTAGTCTTCCTTCACCTTCGAAGCGATCCTCATCTGGTCTTCCGGAGCAACTCCCCTTTCCATCTCGCCGCGTTCTCGCAAGAGATTAAGCACAAACTGAGTAATGTCGCGACCAGCGATGGGAATATGTTTGATAGCACTTCCTATCACGTAGCCTTCCGCGCAAGGAATCACGTGGGTGACACCATCACCAGAGTCAACGACCGTGCCCGTCAGCGTTCTGTCCGTGACTCTATTGGAAGACCACGATGCCGCGAGCGCCAGCACTGCCTGCACTGCAATATAGAGACCTTTGATGTTGAACGACTCGAAAAATATCTCGGCCGTCTGCTCTCTGTTCTCCGGGGGATTAAGGGGGGGCTCTGTCTGATGGTACGAGATCAATTTCACGTATCGATCGCGATTGTAGGCGACAGACCAGAAGGAAGTAATGGTCCTCGGGCTCTGCGCGCAGGTACTTGAAGATCGTCTGCTCCCAGTAACGTTCCATCTGATCCCAGTTATCAATCATGCCGTGGCGAATAGGGTAGTGCACGCCGTATCCAGGCGTCCGTGCGTTCGCGAGTGCTTCGTCCCCGATGAAGAAATCGAGGTCTTCGATCCCTCGCTTTGATGCAAGGTTGCCGGGTTTTGCTGGGATTGGAGGGCCTCCGCGTGTTGGCTGAGAAGCAGGCCCTCGTGTGGCTATCGCTGTCGGAAAGACGCTATGTTGGGGGTCAGTCGGTGTTCCAACCGCAGCAAAGAGACCTACTATGAAGGATCGGAGTTGCCTGCGAAACTGAGAGCGTGTGTTAGCGTCGATGCCTGGTTTGATGACTTAGGATCGTACCCTATCTTTGAGAAACCCGTGCCATTATCGCAGATAATGGGTGCGAGCTGCGACATCGTTGTGCTGCTGCCTCGTGCTAAAGCAATCTCTGGAAATGGAAGTGGCTGCGAATTATTTTGCTTGGTCGAGTTTGGCAAAAGCTTTGGTTCCTAATAGGCATAAACATCGTTGGACTTTGGAATTTTCCTTCTCCGAATCTTTGAAATTTGTTGACCCCGAAGTCCATTATCATTTAATTCTTCAGACATACTAGTCGATTCAGATTGACATTTCTTAGACGCGTTTCCCGAGTCCAGTCCATAGGGTTTCTGACCTTGAAGAAATGTTGGAGCAGCCTAGTAGCCCATTAGCGCATGACGTCACCGCGAGCACTGAGTCTCGTTTGATATTAGGAGAGGCAGTCCGAGACTGCAAGTTGGAATTCCTGTCGCCGTTCAAATTTCTTGCTTGGAATCAGTCCTTTTGTTACCGACTTTGTTCAGCTTTGACTTTCTCTTCCCACCAGCGCAAGAATGATTGGTATCAATATTCTCTTGACAGGCCCGACTGGTACGTCCAACAAAGTCCTTGGAGACTTATCCGCATCGATTATTTTGTATAGGATACATCGGTGGTTCCGTCCTCTCCGCTCTCCTTCGCCATCCGAGACTGGACGAATTTAACATTACCGTTCTTGTTCGTTCGGAAGAGAAAGCGTCTCGCCTCAGGGGTACGGGTGTCACGCCGGTGGTAGGCTCGTACGATGACTCAACCCTCCTCAAAAACCTCGCATCCCAAGCCGATGTTGTGATCACATGTGTATGACTCTTCAGCATCTCAGCATCCTCAGACAACCTCTGAATCGAATATTCGCAGGCGGATCCAGACAACCTGACGGCCACGAGGGCTATCCTTGATGGAACAAAGCAACGCCATCATGAAACGGCGACCACCCCTATTTTGATTCATACCGTCAGTTTCATTTCCTTTTCACTTGTTTCACTGATCATATCTGCTAATCGCTCCGTGTGGCGTCAGTCTGGCACAGGTGCGCCACACATGTCGCTGTTTCCGGGCTCTTCTGGAGTACAATTATTCCAGCCGTGCTTATCGACGACGCTCAAGGCAACTATGCATCCGATATAATGTATTCGGACTTCAATATCCACATGCTAGAGTCTTTGCCGCACACTCAACCTCACAGAGAAGTCGATCTTGCAATAATAGAAGCCAGTGGGGAAGGTGCGATCCAACATTTGTGAAAGACAATGTTCTGTTATAAATACTCATTTAGAATATGTCAAGACATGCATCATTTGTCCTAGTTTGGTCTACGGCACCGCCCGTACACGCCTCGCTTGCCTTGGGATCCAGAATCCGCATTCTCAAGCCATTTCGGCCTTCATTAATGCTGGTATTGATCGGCACCAGGGTGGTATGGTAGGCGAAGGCTTGAACGTTTGGTCCCACGTACACATCGAGGATCTCGCATGTCTGTACCTGCATATGTTTGATGCCGCCATCAGCTCCTGCCGCCTCTATGTGGGCCGCATCGGTGTGTACTTCGCGGAGAATGGGAAATGCGAGGTTGGGGAAATCTTCCGGGAGGTGGCAAGGGAACTCAGTGCTCGAGGATGTGGTGGGTGCCGTCCAACAGCCTTCACCGAAGCAGAGATGCAGAAGTACACATTCGTAAGCCATTCAACGTCCGCCGATCGGCCCCGGACTAAAGTGGATATCAGACGCGAATGATGGGCGCTAATTCCAACGCCAGAGGAGAACGCGCGAGGTCGATTGGATGGAGGCCATTGCACGGCAAGCAATCCTTGATGGAGAGCATTCGCGAAGAGGTGAAGGTGCTGATGCCGGCTTCCAAGGGAGCAGATCTTTAGCCGAGCAATATTTTTGGTGTTCCAATTCCCAAGTGAGTGTGGATTTTCGTATCTGTATGTCTACTATCTAGAGGATCATTCGCGAAGACAACGCGACAATGTGAGTGTTGTCTGCTGAACTTGGTAACTTCGAACCCGCACTAACCGAGTTTGGTAGGCGACTGGTTACCATGTTATATTTAATTAATATTTGTCATTGAGGCTTATTTTCCGCACCCGCTAAGTGTACTTAAGCTTATCAACGTGTTGCTGGGACCCCCCCACCGCCCATGCTTTCACGTATTGGACCATAACAGCCTTACTCGATTCTGCCGTCGCTCTTTATAGCCCACGCTCCTTCCTTTCAGCATTCTAACTTCACGCTATGGCGCCACATATCTTTCCCCGTCAAGAGTCCTCAACCATCAGTAATAGCCTCGCAGGGGGCCTTATCGCCGGCTTTGTCGTCTTGATTGTAGCACTATGTTTTATATGTCACTTTTGCCTTCGACGACCCAAAACAAACCAACAGGTGGGAGCCGAGCAGCAGGGAGGGACGAGTCGGCCGGTGATGATAGAGGTGGACACTTCAACAAAGCAGTAAGGCGCAGAATATTATGCCAGCGCATCCCTGCATGCTGATTGTCTGTTCTCAAGAACTGTGTCACCCCCATCTCCCTTTAGTCGACAAAGGCTTAGGGCGTCGATCATTATGCCCGTAAAAACGATCGCCCGCAAGCCGCCATCTCCTTCGACTGGAAAGATGGCCTTCCCACTCCATCCCTCTCCTCCTCAGTCGCAACCTCCCAGTCCTTCTTCCCCTTTATCCCCCCAACGTCCACCATCCAAAATCTCTCTCACTTCCCGTCCCCGATCCATGTCACTTCTCAATCCAGCATGTTCCCGGCAGAGCAGGGCCTCTGCCGGACTATCTGTTTATGCTCCATCCATATCCTCTTCGAGACAGAACTCCCGTCCATCCTCCTTTCGTTCCGCATCTCCTACAAACGTGGCGAGACCCGTACGTCAAGCGTTCGAGCCCTCGCTCCCCGACGAGCTGGCACTCCGTCGGGGCGAGTACATTACGGTGATCCAGTCTTTCGACGATGGATGGTTCCTCGTCGCTCGCGACGCCCCATCCCCTTCCCGCACGTCCAGAATTTCCTCATGGACAAGGAAGGGTAAGGAAAAGGAAAAGGAGATGAACAAGACTGACGGCGAGGACGTCGACATCGGGCTGGTCCCCGCGTGGGTGTTTGTGAAGCCGATGCAGGGCGTGACGGTGACCCGGCCGATGCGGAGTTCAAGCCTTAATGCGCTCAACCTCGATCATCAGGGGCTGGGCGACGGGAGGGGTAACATCATTTCGTGGTCATTATTTTCATGATGGCAATGATGATAACGGGGAGTAATGTGTTTCACCGCCCGTGTCCCACGCGCTCTTCTTTTTCCTTTCTACTTTTACAAATACCTGACGTTGACCGTGATTTGGACTCCCAAGGTCTCCGCATCGGGCCCTGCATGCTTAGCGTGTGGCCCGATCATGGTTTTGCTTCCTCCCGGTCTCCATCCCAGCACACTTGGGGCGCGCGGGCGCAAATAGACTCCCATGGTGTTGGGAGGATTACGACTGTAACCGTGACTTTCCTTTTCTTTTTGCCACCAGTGTACAGTACCTTATTTGGTTGTTTCGGATATGCGACAAATTTTTTGTCGCAACCCCCCATCATCGACTGTCATCACGCCACCACGGTTACCCTGATTAGAAGGGATGAAGCGGGTTGGGATGGAAGAATAAGAGCCCGTGAACACTCGGAGCTAGAGTATCTTGAGATCTCTATGCAGATTTCCCCGATACTGCTGGTATGTATCAAATTGACATATTGCCGTTGCAATGCACCACGTGGCCCCTCGAGAAGGAGCCAGGCCTTGCTGGGCTGTGCCTTATCTGTCATTTGGACTGCCCAGTATATAAGACCTGTGTTGCTTCCATCGAAGGTGAGTGAGTGAGCTCTTTTCTAAAGAATGTTCGGGAAATCATACCATGGGAAAACTCTCGAGGAAAAGGATGAGAGGCGTTGCTAACAAGATACTCAGCGGGTTGGATTCAGAACTTCGGATGATACGGCCGAACTTGAATCGACGAGCCACAAAAAAGGACAATAAATTCCCACATGTCAGTCTCCGATCAACTGCCACCGATGTTGTAATGAACTTATCAGCAGAACGCCTGCTTTGTGGAGCTGGACAGAGCCCCCCAGAACACCATCAATCTCAATTAGTTTGCTGATTTGAATACCATAACATCGTATTCCTATGCAGCCCAGCACCCGTATATCAATTGTCAGACTTCGCGCTGTCGCCATGTCTATTAGATCGGGCTGCGGAGACGCATATCTCCGCCCTGTCCATGCAGCAACTCAATTTAAGTATATGTAAGCGTGTCAGTGCCTTTTATGTCTGTCATGGTAAAAAGTGCAACGTCAGTTACGCGACGCGATGCACTAATTGGCCCGGGGGAGGACCGCACCACTCGAACTTTCTTGCTTTTTTTTTGATACCATATGTATTTATACTTACATGCATTGCCCAGGCGTTCATGAATGAAGAGGCCGTACTACAATGTGACAACGGGGCGAGGGTGCGTTCTCTCATTCTCTCCTATATGATGATATAGACATGCAAGGGAATCTTTCAGTCTATCATTCATTCTGGGTCGGCACGCACGACCGATACAGTGGCTCGCTCAGATCTTAAATTAGTGGTGCGATTGGCATGATAATATGTCGGTAGGGTCAGAATACCACAATCAGTCGTCATGACCGTCCGCTGAGTTCGGCGATGCATGATGGGTGATAAAAGGACTTCCCTCTCAAATATTTCCAGCTTATTTCCACATCTGAGTCGCATCTTTGCATTTTCGCGTTTTTGTCTATGAACTTTGCGCAATTGGACCTCGACGACGATCTGCGGTGTCTCTCGAAGCTCTAACATAGGCTCGAGGATCAGATCGACAAGCTCTTCCTTCAATGCGGATCGGCCCACAAAGGGATTATCCATCAGCAGGTGAGCCTTCGTTCGATCCGATCTTTTTTGTCGAGTTCTCGACGTCCAAAGGCGAAAGAAGGTCGAGGGCGGTGAACGCGCATACATGTTGCGTTTCAAGTTGCAGCGCTTTTGCGGTTCGCGAAGACACGATATGCGGCACATCGAGTACCTCCTCGCCAAATGCTACGGGTGACTCGATGGGTGGTTCGATCGATTGAATATGTACGGCCCCCCATATTATTGTCCAAAGCTGCGCCGTTGCTGTGCGAGGACAATATTTTTGGGAGGGAGTCCGGAGGGAGAGGGACCGTGATGCGGCCAACTCACCTCGTTTTTCATTTCGCCCTCCATTCCGTTCATTTCAGGAAGTCGGACCATTGGTTTACCAGGGCAACGAAACAGGTTCATTGTCATTTATTCAAGGGGGGTCCGCGACAAACGAATGATGTTGAACAGGCACTACTCCTAGGAGTTGGGTCATCCCAAACCGGATGACCTTGCAAAAAAATCTGCTCTGCACCGTTATCAGAGAACCGACAGTATAAAAATAGTGACTCCCTAGAAGCTACTTGGAGCTTCGTTCTCCCCTTGGTCTGCACTCTCCACCTGGATGAAAGCGGTCCGGACCTATCGACAATTGATCAGTAATTCCGAGTAGATGTCCACTCCCCACGAACGGCAAATTTGTCATTTAGGCGCGAGAAATAACAGATACTTACATAAGAGACGACCGAAAGAGGTCAGTCCCCTCTATCCTCCCACGAGAGTTAGATCTTCAAACATAGCAGCTAGCCTAGCCAGTCAAACAAATAAGTTTGAGCAGCGTCTGGACTATAGATCACATCGGAAAAGATGATCTCGATGTCGTTTATTAGCTGAACTCTGCTAAAAATACGTTCCTGACTTCAGAGACATCTTCCGGCCGTGGTTCATCTATCATCAATAATATTGATACCTGGGGCTTGCGTAAAGGCAAGTACAAACACAACGTGCATGCCGGCGAGACTAAAACGATAGGCCACATACAAGGTGACGATACAGTTTGGGACCCAATCAAACTCTATTCATATACTTATAGGTTCATGCAACAAATGAATCTAAAAATAACCTGGTCCAGCTGATTCATATGTTCGGGAAAACACCTTGTATCGCCTGCGCATCAAACCAACCAATCAGATGTCATAGGGATGAACTCTACTGATACATCTGGGCTCTGGCCGAATCCAGTCGTCCGGGCCAGGCTCGAAAATGCTCCACATGTCTTCAGCAAGGCTCTCCAGGGCCATAGTTCGCAAGTCTGAACTGGTCAGTCTCTCTGTATTTGGATGCAGTGGGCCATAGGGATGAGGGGGAGGGGGTCCTGGATGAGGCGGGTAAGGAGGCTCGGGACCTCGGCGCCCACGGCGAGGGAACCCGATAGGCCAGGTAGGCAACCAGCACATCTCCTGTAAATTCATCCATACATTCGTATGAGTCACGGTACAACGTCCAGACGATCGCACAACAGAACGGACCTTGGGGCCACAACCAGGATCACACTTTACCCACAAGCTCCAGTCAAGCCACGCCATCAGCCGGTCCAAGTTCTCCTCCCATGCATTCCAAAGGTGCGTCACCTCATCAATGTCTGGAGATTCCTTTGTGTTAAGCAACGGGTCGAGACCCACGTAAACTCCAGCTGCCCACATCTTCGTTATGACTCGGCAAATCTCTCGTGTGGTTCCCCGTACAGCCTGAAGAAGTACTCTTTCCGAATCTGTCATAGAGTCTAACTCGGATTCCATGGAGTATGTGTGTGTCGTAGCGCAGAGCTTGAATATTGGAATTGACCACTGTAGGTCAGCCTTATCTGATGAATTGGTTGGTGTGGCCAAGAAAAGGAGGTAGGGCGTTAACATGATTCGAAGTTGAGTTTGAGCTCTGATAGCGACGTCGATGATTTCATCCGGGTGTGTCGTCAAAGAGTTCAGGAGATGATGCGTGAGTTCAAGCCGTTGAGCATAGCGATCGACGATGACCTGAATGAGAGTTCGCCAGTCAAGTCCGCTAGACCGAGCCGCGGGTTTGCTCAAAATCGCCTCCAGCCTCGACTTTATGGTTGCTAGATCTTCGCTAGATACATTTTGCACGCGATGGTCCCACCTTTCCTGACCAGCTCGAATATGGACTAGAGAAGGCGCAAGTTGGGTGTCATAGAATGAGATCAACCCAGTCAGGTCCAAGTGAACACGCGTTTCCCCTGGGAAGCGATTGTGCCAGGATCCGGCGTTCATGACTTCGAAGGAGATAGGTGACGCTGTTCAAGCCATTCTCAGTGTCTCTCAATCAATAAATTATCGGAAGACTTACACATTCTATCGAAAAAACCTCTAGCTGTCAGACCTGAAAAAGAAACGACGCCGACACCAGAGGTAAAGTTGCAAAGCATAACCTCACTAAAGACGTTTAAAGAGGGCTCAGATATTATCAGAATGACCACTCACAAATCCATCTCCATCCTGTAGCGGGTTCAGCAAGCGAAAGAGTGGCACAAGCGGAGATTTACCTTACAAAGCCATCCACGTCGAAGGTCTTTCCCCAATCACAAAGGTCCTGAATCCTCTGCATTTCGTCCATAAAGTCACCGTCGGAGCCCGGTTTGCCCCATGCCAAAAGGTCCTGTGTATCCAATGAGCCGTATGGAATCTTGGCGGCACTGCTACCATCGAAGTATACGATTTTGAGGGGTCTAGTGGTCACAAGCGTGAGTTGCCAGCATTCTTGTCGGAAATACATCAGTCGGCCCCGGCAGAAGAGATACGAGTGTTCGGGATCTGTAGCCACCCATTCCGGACCTGGTGGTAGCTCATTGCTGCCTGTCCCATGGTAGAGCAGTGTTCCCTTCGGAATGGTTCCCGGTACGATGTTGTGACCTGGAAATGTATGTATATTCAGGTGGAAATTAGATGGTGGTAGGAAGTGCTTACCATTTCTCATGCGTGTGTTGGGCCAGTGTTGAAGCAGGGAATATACGGTCTCAAAAACGAGATGATCAGTCGCGTTAGGGTTCGGGGGTGCGTTCAGATTCCATCCCGCGAGGTCATCCTGACTGCGAATGGTTGTCAACGGTACCTGTACGTCGAACGCGGGGGCGAGAAGTGCCGCGAGCAGACCGAACAGAGCGG
Organism: Leccinellum albellum; assembly: GCA_038090015.1. Lineage (NCBI taxonomy): Eukaryota > Fungi > Basidiomycota > Agaricomycetes > Boletales > Boletaceae > Leccinellum > Leccinellum albellum. Next base: position 10,881 of record JBBPLX010000388.1, on the reverse strand, counting down.
CTCGCAACATGGCGGAAGACCGGGAGAGCAGTCATATGGTCGGGGGGTATATATCTGGCACGCGCTGTGCAATCGATAAGCATGGGAAAGGTGGTAGGTATGTGGGTCGGACTCGGAGGAGATAGCAACTCATCACGACCGGGTAGTACCTCGCGGCTGAGTCAAGCCCACTACATAAGGGTATCTGACAGTATGAGTGATTACTCACATGCACATGCCATCCGATCTAACTTGAACCTGACGAAGCGACTATTACACAAATTCTCGTAATTTCATGTTGCCGCATCTGGGTGCTTATGTGAGCATTGCGGTCCGTCTGCATGTAAGGGCCTAAGAAGCAATGGAATATCCCTCAAATACCACTACAGTTGAAATGCTCATAATGCATAAAATCGGGAGAGTACACTCATTACGAAAAGTGAAAATTTTCCTAGTTCTTTCTTTCCCCACAATTAGGGTTTATGCATTATGAGCATATGCATTATGAGCGTTTCAACTGTATATACATAGAACATCATGATCTTATGTCACGGTTGATTCAGACGACGAATTGGAAGTTAATTACTTATGTTTCGCCCCTCAAGAATCCATGCCCTTGGACTTCCCGCTCATTAAGGTAAACTATCTTCTTTCAAATTACTGTCCTCTTTTTCCATCGTCTCATCCACGACAAACCCCACGGATGTATGTGACGATAACGTCTTCTCCGAGTGCACGTTAAATGCTGGTCCCTGGAACCAATGCACAGCTCCGTATACAGGCATGTAGTACCACCCCACTGCCACCAACAACACTCCACCCAAGACGAGCGATGAATAGTTCATCGACGCTGCATCAGGACCAGGACTGTTCGGGAAACAAAGTATGACAAGCATGAAGGACATGAAAATGACAGCGATGGCGGAGACAGGGCCGCTCTACCGTGAATTCGATTAGCGTCTTCGTCAGTAATACTGGGAACTCATAAGTGCTCACAAAAATTCCAATCGAGAACGGACCGGGCTTGTAATCGTTCTTACACACGAATCTCGATACGATTGGTACGATGTACGCCACATACAAAGACGTCACGGAAATGGTAAACACGGCACTGATCGCTGCTGAACCAGCCAAACCTAACAGTCCGATGAGGGCCGCGAACAAGCAATCGAACAAGACCACGTTGACGGGGGTACCCGTGTGCGCATTTATCCGATACAGCAACTTCGACAGGGGAAGCGCACCATCCCTAGCCAACGCAAATGACTGTCGAGATGCAGCGATGACAGTAGACGAGCCCATCATGTATCTGAAAGGGGGTATGAGGAAGGTCAGATAAGGAACGATAGGTGATTTACTGGGTGATGACGACGAATGACCATAGGACGAGTGTCCACGACGAGCCGAATGAATTCAGGAATATTTGGGCCATTGGCTGGCCGACAGGGGTATTTAACAAGCTGGAAACGTCTGGTCCCATACAGAATGCTAAGATCACATTGATGACTGACATACTCATGAGATATCACATGTTAGGCGGTCAGTCGTGGACTCACCCCATCCTAGTACGCCCGACAGCGCAATGCCACTGATCTTTCAAATGGAAAGGTTTCTTCCGGATGCGTGAATGAAGCTATTAAGCACTCACTATTCCCCAAGGAGTGGATATCGCAGCGTTGTTCGTCTCCTCGCTGATGTGTATCACCGAGTCATAACCAGCTTTTAGGCGTCCATGATAAGGACTGACTGAAACATAGAAGCCTTACATTGAACGTACATATTGTCCATAAAGGGAGCAGTAAACCAAGGAGGAAAGCAAGTCCATTCGGCCACCCAGAGACTACCAAGGTGAGCACAATAACTTCGGAATGTCATATTAAGCGCTTACGATTCGTGAAATTCCCAAAAACATATGATGCGGGATTCTTCAACTCTTTAGGGGTCGCAATGGGTAGGGCAATGATGACTATTAGACATATTCTGCCCGAGTTTTTCAGACCTATGCAACGCAGGAGTAAAGCTCGAACTCACAATATGTTGCAAACTGCGTACGCTGTTTGAATTCTCGCAAGTATCTTGGTCCCTAGACTACAAGTAATGGCCTGGCTAGCAATGATTGCGACGTAGATCCCACTGTCATACGCTTTGTCACAGCAAATATCGAATGATACCGATAGAGACACCCACTAGAACTGGCTATTTGTCAGAACCAGCTGCCCGTCAGTGCCCATGATCGCTGCAGCACCTATCTGGCCAGCACATGCCCAGTCGATCGAAGCTGGATAGATCATTCATCAAACAAACCATCCATGCTTTGATGAAAATGCAAAAGGTCTTATATACCTACCTATCCCAGTGACCATACCGATCGTATTCGCATCTGCAGCCAATTGCTCAACCGCCACTACCAAGGAGAAAAATCACAGACTTACATCCAACGATCCAACACAAGATGTTACGTGACTGCGGAGATGATAGAGTATAGGTCAGATAGTACAGCTACAAAAGATGATGATCAGGGCCACTTCCATCGAGATAGAAGGCAGGACACGCACCCCTCCTGATGTGGGGGCCGACGACGCCAGCTCGGCCAGCGCTATCCCGATGCATAGAATGAAACACGTGCCCATAGCCCACTAGAGAGCGTCAAGGGACGAGAACATGAAATAACGTTAAAACAGCATACACCCCACACCATCGAAATAGGCCCTCCATTGGATATCCCACTTGAAAGGACGGAACTGCAAGTTGGCACCAAAGTTAAGAATTAAAAAATGTCAAGGCAGAATATTGAGACGCACGCTATCGATGGAAACAACCCGATAACGCCGAACGAGATCGCGAACACCTACCAAAAATCTCTTCGGTTGGCGCGCGGCTGTCCATATCAATCTCCTACTTACCTCAAAGCGATTAAAGGCTCTCTTAAATTCTTGCTTATATCCCAGTCTCGCAAGCACCGCTTCGTCCAAATCGTCTGTTGTACGACAGGGAGTCATGGTAAGCGAGAAGAGACCGTGAAACGGTTGGGATGCAAACGCTTATCCCAATAGCCGCTATATAACAATCTGGATTAGATATCATACTAAATTTGCATACTTAGCTCGAAGGGACAAAAGAGACCCACGAAATAACAACGACTGAAAAAGGTATAGCTGCGGACGGCCTCTGTAGCTATGTTTCACGGAGGAACTACCGCATGCCAGTGGTGCGGTGATAGGGATTTGGATGTTTACCGGAATCATACACGAGGCAGATACAACGGGGTGTGCCATGATGGTCACAGAGCACCACCAAGAACGATGATTTCTGGTATCAATGGTCCTCAGGCTCCTGCAGTCTATGGTAACAGCACATGCTCGGGTTAGCGGGATCAATATTCTCGAAAGCAGTGTCGTACCGCTAAGGCTGGTTTGGGTTATTGTTTATCTTGTTCGAAGAACGATCTTGTCATGCCGGAGTCAAGAGGCCCATCGAATATTGATTCGAGTGGGCTGTCTGACGGAGGCATTTTGAAAAAACGAGTGACATTTTTCAGACATAGGTCGAACCTCTACTTGATCCTGCGAATCTGATGAATCGAAGGAGGAAGTATGATTGTTGTCATATCGTGTCGTCACGGAAACTGATAACCTTCCGGCTTCGAGGAGAATTATGCTGTAGAGAGGGCGGATTGATGGTTGCGTCTAAGAGGACCAATTGCTGACGAACCTGGGTTGTCTAATATGAATATGCTCAGTGCCATAACCATCCGATACGTCTGCTCGTGAATAACAACCTCTTCCCAGACATTCCCCTTCACATACTTATACATACGTATTACATCTGGATTAGAACGATCATGTTGATACCGTACAACGACTGCCAGAAACAGGAATCAGTGAACACCACCTATGATACACGGGAAAGTAATACTATAGCACCGCGAACAAGCATCCACCCAGGACCAACGTATAGTTCATTGTCGTCGCCTCCGGTCAGGACTGTTCAGGAAACACAAGCATAGTTGACCGCGACCGGAGCACCCTGACTCGCCAGCATTAGCATTTCCAGTGTCCATGACGCAGACACTCAGGTGAAGCTCACCGGTGAACCGAGAGAAAATCTCATGCGCGTGTTGAGCCAGGTCAGAGGTGAAAACCCGTAGTAAGCATCCGTGGGACGATCTCAGCTTCCAGCATGACGACACCAGCGCCCTCACCGCTCCATACTCTTCGCATTCACCAACAGCCCGTCCTCGCCCTCTTCGTCTCTTCCGACAACGAGCGAGTCTATTCCGGAGATGCGAATGGTCGCGTCGTTGTCACGTCCACGAGATCCCTCCGTGCCATCGCCGACTGGCAAGCCCACAAAGAAGGCCTACTAGGCATCGAGGAGCACGCAGGGCGCCATATCATCACGTTCGTTTCCCTGTTAGGTCCACTCAGGTGCGGGAACTAACGCCGACCTCGTCGCAAGTCACGGCAGAGACAACAAGATCCACGTGTGGGAGCGTCCGACCGAGTCGGTGTCCATCCGCAAGGGCGGGGCGGCCTCGTTGACGGACCAGTCCCCTCCTCCGTTGTGCTACTCTCTCGATGTTAACGCGCTCAACTTTTGTCGGTTCTCGCTCCTCCCCACCTCCACCTCGGACAACGAGGTCGCAGCACTCATTGCCGTCCCTAATCTTGTCGAATCTGCTCTGGTGGGCTCTATCTGGGTGAGGCGTTGCGTTGTGAACACGCTCTCTCTCTAGGCGGACGTATGGACGTTGCCAGACCGCACAAGACTACACGCTGCGATCGGGGATCCTTCAGTCGCTGACTTCTCTGACGGCCGTTCTGGTCCCAAGTCCGGTCAGTCGCTTTTCGTCCCTCTTCAAACAACGTCTATATGCACTCTGACGGACTTACACTCGCAGGTATCATCATGTCGATGCATCTATACTATGCCCCCTGGACATCCCCATCTACGTCGAAAGCGAGGCGAGAGCTCCGACTCTTGTGCGCATACGAAGACGGAGGTGTCGTCCTCCGCAGGCGCACCTCTCCCGAAGGTACGCAGACCATAGATGGCAAAGGGTGGGAGGTCATCTGGAAGAGTCGATTGCACGTCGAGTCAGGTACGTCGTCGTCGCGTGCCGCTTCCCAACCCCCAACATTTCTCGTTCTCACATCCCTCTCTCTCCTCCCCAACATTGGTCGTAGTGATGGCCATGGCGGTGTCTAAGGACTACAGCTTCGCGTTGACGGTCTCGGCCGATCACCTTGTCGGGAGATATGACCTCGTATGTCACATACCTGCAGCGGACTCGACTCTGGTGACTCATTGCGCCTCTCTTCTCAAGAACACGTCGACCCAGATGGAAGCGGGCCTGTCCGCTCGGGCGTTCCGAACTAAGAATCCAGGAAATGCTGCCGTCGCCATCCGCGACGATGGGCGTGTATGCGCGATCGCAGGCTGGGACGGTCGGTGAGTTCTTTTGGCTTTGGCTTGTGTCGTGGTTCTCAAGCCCTCTCCTTCCTAGTGTGCGGCTCTACTCCACCAAGAGTTTCAAGTCACTCGGAACGTTGGTGTATCACAAGGATAATTGTCATGCTGTCACTTTCGCCTCAAGCTACGAGCCCCGCGCTGCTGACGACCATCCATCAACTGGTTCAAACGAGGGCGATGGTGAAGACGGCGACGACGACATGGCAGACGAAGAAAAGCGTCAACGAGGACGGTGGTTGATCGCAGCAGGAAAAGACTACCGAGTATCAATATGGGGACTGATTAGTTTCGACAAAGCAGGAACCGCATAACCTATTAGCTGCAAAAACTCAGTCAAACGACGAATGGTATGTTAGGTAGATTACAGTATTTAAAGCAGATATACAAATGTCTGATAGTAGAGGCCCAAAATGACAACTCATCAGTACCGTTGGTGCATGTCAGTCAGTATTTGCTGCATCACAAGAGACCCGCCGAACGCAGGTCACGCTGCAATTGTGCCACTTCGAGCTCCTGCTGTGACGGAATATGCACGTCCCCATCTGCATCGTTCAACGTGGTCTCGAGCGTCCAGCGGGCGGCGATGTCCTCCGCTGAAGGGGATACTCGTGCTTGAGTACCGCGAATGGACGCTTCCCAGTGTTTGACGCGCCAGAAGCTGATCAGCGAGGATAAGAGGATGAACCAACCTGTGAAAGGGGGGACCATAAATCATTGCCTTGCGTTCAAGAAAACCCATCTACGTACCGAGCGTCATGAGCAAAAACGACAACCACTCCCTCGAAGAGATGTTGTAGAACGCGCTGTCCACGGGAACACCACCACTAGACGAGGCGGCCGGTAAGTACGATCGCTCCGACGTCCCGTCCAATCCCTCCGCGCTTCCGTCGCCCGGCATCTGCATCATTCCCGTCCCAATAAACTCGTCGTCGTTTCCGCGCGAATAAAACCCATACTGGATCAGCGTGAGCCCGAGGCCTGCGCGTGACCCATACTTGGACGCGTGCGTCGTGTGCAAGAGGTACGTGAGCAGGAATCCGACGAACTGGAAGAAGAAGGAGGTGAAAAGGTTGGCGATGAAGATGAAGACGGAACCGGTGGGGAGGTCGTCGATGATCATCCCTGCATCTGTGTCCGGGCCCGAGGGTGCGTGTACTGTCGTTTCCCAATAGGGAGGGACAGCATCCGCTTGTGCCGCCGCATACGACTGCAAAAACAGGAGGGGTGAGTGGGAATGGACAAATGGTAAAGGAGAGGACGCACTGGTGGCGCGTTGCTCTGTGCCTCCTCTGGCATGACGTAAACGCCTCCATCGTCGGTACGTGCTTGTACAGGTCTGGTCGGCTTAGCTGTAACGTTGGCGAAGACGCCATCGTTTTGCGTTCCCCCACCGACGATTCGAGGCTGAACGTCGGTATGCCCTCCAGTAGCAGGCAAACGTGTGTAGCGAGTGGGTAAGATTACACCTACGGCTCGACGGAAAAAGGAAGGTTGATGAGTCGGGGCAGTAATGGGCGACGAAGGCAAGAGTCCGTTAGAGTTTCCAAAGTCGTTGGGAAGTGCGACTGCGGACGGACGGGGCGGGGAACCAGGCGGTGGGCGCACATAGTCAAAGTCGCGCTCAAAGTCGTACGCGGGGGTTAGCGTCGGGCTCGTCTTGAGCGTTTCTAGTGAGGGTGATCTGAGTGGTGAGGCCCGAGTCCGAGTGAGTGTGGTGGGTGTCGTCGTGAGCGAGTCAAGTTGGTCCTCCTCCTCGTCTGAGGCAAACGCCTCGTCTAGTTCGCGATCTGCTTCAGGCGACGGCTGTTGCGTCGGCAGCGGTGCGTAGCCAGCTGGCATTTTGAGCTAATAAGCTCAGATGGGTTGCTCGACGCGCTAGTTCAATGCAACGGTGAGTGAATGACTCGGATGAAGAGGGGCGGGGCAGGTCGACGCTCAGGCTGTGCCTGAAACCTCCGGCGCCACAGCTCGACGAATGACTACATCTCGGTTGCCGTAGATACGAAGTTACTATGTATTCCGTGGTCCAAGTCCTTAGTAGACTGTACTGAACCTAACTTACAAGTCTGATCTTTAATTGACTGACGTCCGCGTAGACTATGCACCATGATGTGATATGGTGCAGGGATGCCATACTTCTCGCAATCCGAAATCGCCACTGTGGTATATATACTAGTTCATAAAACAACTTCAATACCTTCAACTAGGCTACCACAGAAGTGTCCCACAACAGGTCGGCCGACCATGGCGATGCCTCCGAAATATCCCTTCTTAATGCTTCTACCTTCTGTCTCGCCATCTCCAACGCATCTTGTCCTACAGGGAGGTGTAGTGGCATGTTACCGTTTTCCACCAGCGCATATACAGCCTTGGCGAACTTGTTCGGATCACCCTCAACAATTTTCCCCGAGGTGGACCACGTGTCGCGCAAGGCTGCCAGTACCGAGTCCTTGTTGTCGTAGATCGGATTCTCAGGCAAAATCGTGGCCTTCAACTGCCCACCCGTAACGAAGCGTCCAGCTTGAATGATGCACACCTGATCCAAAGTTCAACCATCTCCGCAGAGTACTGCTCGGAAACCACCTACTTTGATGTTCCATTGGGGAAGCAGTTCCTTTACCAGCCCCTCTGTAAATCCATCGAATGCTGTGTATTCCCCAAAGTAAGTCACCGAGCTTTCCTAGGTCGAATCGGCTCACCGTGTTTACTAGCATCGAGTATGTTAGTCTTCGCGCTGGTTATCATACTAGCAGATCAAACTCACCTCGCACTGTAAAATGTCAAACCAGCTACACCTTCCAGCCCTACGATCGAGCTATTCTGCAACAGCACCCCACCGCGTCCAGGTTCGTTCACCTCCCTAAAGAACTTGACGGCTGCTCGGCTGACGTTGACCGCACCCCAAAAGTTGACGTCGAACAAGGCCCGAGCAGTGTCCTCGGGCGTCGACTCTGCCTCTCCAAGGACGATGGAGCCGGCATTGTTGAATACAACGTCCAGCCTGCCGAATGCCTCTTTCGTCCTGGCGAACGCGCGGTCGATGTCAGCCTGGCTCGTAACGTCAACTTTGAGTACGAGTAGTCTGTCTTTGGGGTAGTGCTGAGAAAGTTCGTGGAGCGCCTCAGGCTTTCGTAGGGTTGCGACGACGATGTCGCCTCTGCCCAAGACGAACTCGGTTACGGTCTTTCCGAAACCAGAGGATGCTCCGGTGACTGTTGGGAGTAGATTGTCAGCATCTGTTTCCCCGGGATCCATCGCGTAATTGCCTACTCAGCCAAACGCGCGGTGTCGTCATGTTGGTGGATTTCAAGTCTTGTGATGATAATAATGATTTCTAGGAATCCTGGGCACACCCGGCCTCCTTTAAATACTCGGCGTGGATCGCCATACGATCAATCCTGGGCCATAAGGTACATCAGCTGGCGCAATATAAGATTTGGAGTTGTTGATTCACCCAATGTAGCCGTTCGCAAGTCGCCAAAGACAGGACGAGGGTGACTAATATAGAATCCGTCTTGTTTCAACGCATGAACAACACCCCGTGAATTTCGATCACTACGACTATGTGCAAAAGCCCGGAGGGCTCCTTCAGCCCAGTATGGTGCTGGGTCCGTCGAACGAGCTGTGAGGGCTGGGTGGGCCCCGAGCAGGTCAGCGAGCGATAGGGCCAACGATAAGAAAAGGCTGTTCGATCTGTGGGAGAGGCGGTGCATCGGAACGAAAAAAGAAAGCGGCCAAAGGCCCGCAGCTACGAGCGAGCGAGCAATGAGACTGATAACAAGGATCAAGATGACAATCGGACCAAAACGGTCTGCCAGCAACATGATATCGCATGGTGCCTATTATGGTTTGACCGCAGACTCCGTGTAGTGTTACATGCCGGCGCGCTGGATCATCGATGTGATCTGAAAGTTGAAACATTGAAATGCGCCGGAGAACCCTCGTTGGCATGCGGCCACATATCATTGTTTGCTTCAGAAAAAGCTACAGAAATTGAACAGATAGTTGTGACTAGGCTGCATGCAAAGTATCCTACTATCCTGTTGCGGTGTGGTTGATAGTGGAAGCTAAAAGAACTCTCCTTGCGATGCAATCCGTTGGCTCGTCAGAATAGAATCGAACAACATGCAAATACCTTATTATCTTGTGGTATGTGCCAATCAGCTTGCGGTCTGTGCAGTCACTTGGTGGTCATCACGGCAATATGGCAGTTTTGGTCCCAGCTTATTGTCCCCGACGAGATGAGGTTCTCGAGACGCGAGTGCGCCGTCCATAATCATTATGGTAGATATGCCGATGTGCGAGGCCGAGCGCACTGGCTCAGAGATAGAGCGTCCGTAAGCTGAGTACACCGCGGAGTAGATGGACGGCCTCCATCTGGACAGCGAGGTCTACATCATACGACGGCATGATAAACCCTTCCTTATGTGGCTTCACCGAGATGAGGACGCTGGTGGGGTGATGATGATGAAAACAGCAGGCGCGGCTAGCCCATAAAACGTACGACTCGCGAGGCAAGAGCGGATCACCATCTCAGTGCTCACTGAGTGAATTGTACCACACAATAAGGCCATCAAGCAATCCTTGGCTCCGTCCGACTCACTGTCGCTCATTCTGCGTGTGATATGATGGGTGTGGTTGTTAACGAAAAGCAAGCACCTGCGAAAAATCCATTTGCATGTTGACAAGTTTTCCAATTTCTGATCCGTGCATGGGTCGTTGTTGTCACTCATAGAATAAATGGAGATTAACATGGTGTAGGGGCGCAAAGCCCCGGTTGAGAGCGACTGTGTTACATGGTGATGAAGGATCACCATCATACTTTGCAGACGTCTATTTCACCTTACTGACAAGCGCTGTGAGTAACGATGAGAAAAAACCAGGCATAACACTCACCCGCTGACCGCACGCCCTCCCTCGTTTGACAGAACCTCCCAGTTTTTGCTGACCAGCAGACGATGGCCGAGGCGGAGAGCATCAAGATTCAACCTCCTGAAACCGGACAGATGACGGCGACCTCTTCTCCACCTCGCAAAAACACTGAGGCCACCTCCGACTCTGGTATCATCTCCGCGTTTACGCTCCACTGACTGGCTTCGAGGACCTTGTCCAAGCTCGTGTTGGGATATAACGAGACAAGGAGAGCGCTGAGGGAAGCGAGTGGGAATTTGTCTCCTCGGTCAGATTCAGAGATAGGTAGGGCGATGGATTGTTCAAAGAGACCTGTGGCAGTAGAGGCGGCTGCAAAGTAGAGAACGGTGATATGAGGGCTCATATCAGATGACCTGCACACTTGACGACGGTTATTCCTGGACCCGAAGGGTACAGGTGTACCGAGCATTAAGTGTGGGAACGGACCAAGGTCTGAGCTTCCTTTCGGAGTAGGATTTCTGCAATCCAATCAGTCTAGACCAAGGCGATGTGTTCCAG